>CM076570.1:1273593977-1273874077 GCA_034641835.2 Pinus albicaulis
GGCTCCTTATAGCCAGGTTCGATCCATGAGGCACACCATCTCAATGGACCCTTCCCAAATTTCTTCTTGGGATTAATTCTGCACATGGCCCCACCTCACACCTGGAGGTATAACTGCATGTACTCCCTTTGCCCTTCTGGCTCGAAATTTCCCCCTCCTGGAGGTCTCTACTTGAGTGGACTCTTCCACTTGGTCTCCTCTCTACTTCTCCAACTATGGATGCTCCACAAACTTCTAAGACTGCTTTTGAGGCTACATTTTGAGAGATAATTTCTCCCTCTCAACTACCAATTCATTAACCACTGCTTTGCTCCTCAAAGCCTTGCATGCATCCTCAACCTAGAGAGAATACAGGTTCTTGACTCTTGAACCAATTTTCTTCACCTGTCCCATGGCTATGTGTTTCAAGAAAACTTTTTCTTTTCTAAACATCACTTCATAACAACGGTTTGCCAATACCACTACAGAGAAAAAATTCTTCCTTAGGCCTGGAACATACAAAACATCTTCTAGTCTGAGAGGGGAGCCAAAATCCCTCTTAAAGGTAATTGTACCTATGTTGGTCATGCTATACCTCCTGTCATCTCCAAACTCTATGTTCTGTTGGAGGTCCTTCTCCTCCAAGTCACTAAAAAGATCTATATTCCCCATATATGGAATGAGGCACTGCTACCTAGATACCACATGCATCCCATTACAACATTGGCCATGCATGCAATGAGAGTAAAATCAAGCTCAAACTGTGAATCCAAGGCTTCACCCACTACAAATAAAGGATCCTTCTTGCTTTCCTTCTTTTGTGGACAATTTGAAGCATAGTGCCCTTGCTCGTGACAGTGAAAACATCTGATCTTGGACAAGTCTCTCTTTCCCTCTTCGCCTTGGAATTTCTTTCCCTTGGCCTTCTTTTGTTTTCCCACTAATTGAATATCTTCTTCTTTTTTGGTGCTAGACATCCCGTCTCTAGTGCTCCACCTTATCTCTTCTATTACCAAATCCGACCATAGTTGATCCTAATATGGTAACTTCTCCCTCCCATTCACAGAGTCCTGGTAACTATGACAGCTCTTAGGAAGGCCTAGAAGTTCTAGGCTCACCAATTCATCATTGGCTACGGTCACACCAACACTTCCAAGCTCATCTCAACATTGAGTGAACTTTTCCAAGTATGTTGGTACCATCTCACCCTCCTCCTTCTTGATCTTTAGGAGCTTGTCCTTCAGCTCCAACTTCGTTTGGTCACTGTTGTTCTGAAACAGATCTGTCAAGGCCTTCCACATAACATATGGAGTCACCTTCCCATGGAGACTCGAGACAATATGATATTGAACTCCCTCTAACAAGATCCTTCTCACCTTTGCTACCTTCTTCTTCCATGCATCAAGAATTTGGGCATCTGATGTTGCGGGCTTGGGAATATTAATATCTATAAATTAATTCAACCCGTTGTCCTTCAACACTACCTCCATATTTTCCTTCCATGCAATATAATTCAAATTTCCCTCGAGTGAATATTCAAGTCTCAAGCCATTGAAAGACATCTTGATCTGTTGCTGAGCCCTGAAGAATAAATCTGCAAATTTGAAATTTCTCAAGACAAACTCAATTTCTTCTCCACTATTGTGATTCCTGGTGCTCTAATACCATGTAGAAAATCTCTAACACAACTCTGATACCATGTAGAAATTATATATAAACTCAATACCAATGTATTCAATCCTATCATGTAATGTACTAAAACAAGACATTGAATCCTTCTACTATATTTGCATTATAATATAAAACACGATTGCTCAATCACATGCAAGTAAGAGAAAGAAATAATCAATCACACAACACAAGATGTATCTGGGGAAATAACCTACTCAAAACCCCTTTATCATATATTTTTCATAGTCAAATAATCATGAAACAATACAATTCTTTCTCACACCGAGAAAATTCTGCACTCTACCAATCATCTCACCTTGATCCTGCTCAAAAATGACTAGCAATTCTTAGGAAAAATTGACCAACACTTAGTCAATTCTCAGCCCCTTCTTAGCCAAGCCTTGCTCATGGAATCGCTAGGCAATTAATCCATATTAAATAAGATAATCAACCTTCCTTAACTGCGCAATCCCTATGGATCCTTCCTATGACTTTATAATTGTGCCTGGGCCATTCGCTAATAATATAACTGATAGTTAGCTTCCCTTTAACCTCTATCTCAACTGGGTTGTCATCAAAATTGACATGCATGCAAATAATAATAGCAAATCATCAGTTATATGATAGATCACTACTTGTGAATTAAATCAAATGTAATTCACTTGACCTCTCACTAGCTCATCACTAGTTAGAACTAGTTAAACTGATTTTAACTCAATTAATTTGAGTTAACTGATTACACTCACAACGCACTAGTGCATTAACTGCAACTAGACCCTAAAAATAATAGAATCAATCTACATGCCTCATCTTAGACCCTCAACTCGAAATTCTTGAGCTAATTAAGTATATCTCACTTACTTAACTAATACAAGTTGTTATGAGATGAAATAACAATTTACTTCCAATTTAATTAAGGGGTAATTAAATCAAAAGCCTCACATGGTAACCATTTCTAGGTGTCATTTTCTGGATTTTGTTTCTGGATGCCAATTTCATTGCTTCTTGTTGAAAATTTCAACAAATCAGACAGATTTGGACCTCAAAATTCCTATGCACATAACGCTTCATTTTCAAGGTCATCACCAATTCAGCTTCCTAGGGACTTGACATTGTGCCTTTTCAAAATAAAAAATATAATATTAATTTCCATATATTCCAAAAATAAATTAATGAGCAACCATGCTATATTCATTAGAATTTTATGCTTTCTATCATCATGGGTAACCTAATCCTTATAATTCATTTTAATCTTATTATTACTCTTATAGTAGTTAATAAAATATTATTCCAACAATAGTAGTCCAGAAAATATTTTAATGTGCTAAGGAGGATATAATCTACCCTTAGCCATACTACTCAATTCCATGGTATGCAAAAATGATCTCCTAAGTGTTCTCAGTGTATTATGGTGATCCGAATTTATGCAGGATGCAATAAAATACAGAAATAGACATAAACACAGAGATGCAGCGAAATAATACTTCATTTCATTAATATCAAATAATTGAAATATGTTTACAGACATAATGGAAATAAATTAGTTAGGGCGATGGTAGCTTATCTCTGAGAAGAGATGTGCTAACTACATGCCCCTAAACTGTGTTACAATGAGGCTCAAGGGCCTATTTATTATTGAGAAACAATGGAAAACCTTAAACATCCAAAAAACTAACCATAGGACATAAAGCACCAAAACTATGGGCCCTGTTTGGGTAAATTGTCGTTTCAACTTCCCGGGGACATAACTTTGGCATACGATCTTCGTTTGACGTGCACCATACCTAGTTATAAATGTCTATCCGAGGACTACAACTTTTGATGTGAGAAACATTGGTCCATGGATCCATGTTGTTCCTAATTTTCCAAAAAATCGCCTGTAGGGCCTCAAAATGGCTCTGGAAGTTCGGGACCTGAAAAACTGCTAAAAATAGTAAGTTTTGTTGCGACTTGAAAACTGAAAGAACTGATGATGGGGGTTCAAATGGAATAGTTGGGTGGCCACCAATATCCACCTGGATCATTAAGCCCCAAAAACGGCTCCGAGAGTGGAGGACCCAAAAACCTGCTATAAATAGTAAGCTGTGATGAAGCTGAAAAATTGAAAGAATTGATGCTGCGGGTCCAAATGGAATAGGTGAGAGGCCACCGATATCCACCTGGATCATTCCTCCCTCCTTAGGAAGCAATGGTCTCCATTGCGTTAAGTTCCTCCATGGGGGGGAAAATTTTGCTGAACTTGGTGTTGGATTTGTCCAGGATGTCGCAGACCTGTTGGCAGACGTGCTGGATGCGTTCTTCTTGGTCTGTCAGAGATAGTACATGTGTGATTTATGTGTGTAATCACATGAGACGCCAATATCGAGGTGGTGGTGCATTGGGAGTCAGATCAATGGAGTGCTTATCCTGACAGTGTAGAGGAACCTCTATGAGTGAGGAGAAATTGTCATCGTATTCCTCCATGACTTTGTCCATATGCTGCAGCCGTGAAAGGGAGCCCTGTTTCGAGGTTGTGGCCATAATATTCTTCTTTCCCTGTGAATGAGTCATAAGGAAAATGAATTTCCTGGTCTGGGAAACAATCTTACTGCGTTGTTTTGCAGTAGTCAAAGAGATGGCAGGAGGCGGTACTACCTCCGGTATCCTGTACAAGTTATTTCCCAAAGTAATAATAACAGCACAAGGCCTAGAATCATACACATCATGTCGCCTCCACAAGTATGGTTGGCCCAATAATACATCAGCTACATCAAGAGGAGAAACATCACACAATACCTCATCCGTGAATGGCTTGATACTGTATGGAAGTCGGCACTGCTGGCGGATGCGGAGATCTCTCCCTGGGTGGAGCCACCCGATGGTATACGGCTGCAGGTGTGCTATGGTTGGTAGGCCGAGCCGCTTCACGACGTCTGCTGAAATGAGGTTCTTTTGGCTTCCGCTATCGACGAGAAACTGCAGCGGAGAACCCTTCACCCACATCTGCGACTGGAAGAGGCGCTCCCCCTCTGTATCCTCGGGACCCTCCCTCTGGAGCTTGGTGGTGGAAAAAATGGCACTAGGGTCTACATCAATGATCTACTTCCCTTTATCATCTCCCTTATTTGGTTCTACCTCAGGATTAGAACATGCATCGGTCCAGGTGCCTTCGATTCGATACTGATGACCATTTGGCCGACACTCATTTGTGTTGTGAGTGGGGCTATTATGAAATTCACACCACTTCCACATGTCCTCCTTTGGATTTTTGGTGTTGTTTTGAGTCACCCCACTTTGGCCTTGCCCCTTGTTCTGTGGTTCGAGGGAACCTTTCCCTAGCTTCGGATTCACTGATCTAAAGTCTCGCTTATTCTTCTTAAATTTCTGCTCAATCTTGGTGGCATAGCGATATGCCGTGCCAAGTGATGTAATGTCTAGGAACTTCATTTCCTCCTGAATGTGTCTATGCAGAAAACTGTGGTACTTGAGCACCAAATTTGTCTTTGAATATTTAATACCTAACTTTGTGCGCAGGGTATGGAAAAAATTCGTCAGTTCGTGCACATCTTGATCCCTTTGCTGTCGCAACGTGGTCCATTGGATGTATTTGTCCTCATAGCTCCCCATGGGGTAATATTTCTCCTTGATGCCATCTCGGAAATAATTCCAAGCGGGTGTGGCCGAGAACAGAGAGGGTTCCCCCCCATAGTTTTTCTCACAATAGGTTTCCCACTAGTCCTTAACATGGGGGGTAGCTTTGAGGAGTGCAAAAATAATCTTCTCCCGGTCTGAAAAGTCATGAACAGAGAAATATCCTTCTAATAGATTCAACCATCTATCTACGTTGTTTGCATCTATCTGGTCTTTTAGCAAATACAAGAATGTCAAATTTTACCTGTACCTTGAAGGGAGTGGCACCTCCAGAGTGGTTGTTGGATGTTGATGTGCCGTAGGTGGTCAGTCGTTGAAGGATCTGAGAAAAGTTATTCATGCATCTATCTATATACAACATTTGCATCTACAACATTTGCATCTATCTACCCTTTTAGAAAACATAAGAATTTCAAAGTTTACCTATACCTTGAAGGGAGTGGCACCTCTAGAGTGGCTGTTGGATGCAGATGCGCCATATGTGGGCAGTCGTTGAAGGATTTGAGCAAAGTTATCCATCATTGCGTTCCTTTGTTTCTCGAGGGCCTCCTCGAGCAGTATTTTGATAGGATCTCCTGCTCCCTCGTCTTTCTTTTCTTTCGCCATGGGAGGTCGTCGGGGTTTGCGAGGCTGATCTTGCAAGGGTTCAACCAGATCGAGCCCTAACTCCTTATACCCTGACCGCGTTGGGGACATGCAAAGAAAAACAAAGAAAGAGCAGACCCGCTCTGATACCACTGATCCGGATTTTATGCAGGAACGCAACAGAATACAGATATAACCATAGATACAGAGATGCAGCGGAAATAATGCTTCATTTCATTGAGAATAAATGAAATATGTTTACGGACGAATGAAATAAACTAGTTTAGGGCGATGGTAAGCTTATCTGCGAGAAGAGATGGTGGCGGCTACATGCCTGCGAACTGTGTTATAATCATGAGGCTAGGGCATATTTATTATTGAGAAACAATGGAAAACCCTAAACATCCAAAAAACTAATCGTAGGAGATGAAGTGACAAAACTATAGGCCCCGTTTGGGTAAATTGGTGTTTCAACTTCCCGAGGACATAACTTTGGCATACGATCTTCGTTTGACGCGCACCATACCTCGTTAGAATGATATATCTGAGGACTACAAATTTTGATGTGAGAAACATTGTTTTATAGACCCATGTTGCACTCGGTTTTCCCAAAAAATGTTGTTTAGGGCCTCAAAATGACTCCAGAAGTTCAGGACCCGAAAAACTGCTAAAAAAAAATAAGTTGTGTCGAAACTGAAAAATTGAAAGAACTGATGGTAGGGGTTCAAATGGAATAGGTGGGTGGTCACCAATGTCCACTTGGCTCATTAGGGCCTCCAAATGGCTCTGAAAGTTCAAGAATCGAAAACCTGCTAAAAATAGTAAGATGTGCTGAAAGTGAAAAACTAAAAGAACTGATGGTGCAGGTCCAAATGGAATAGGTGGGTATCCACCAATATCCACCTAGATCATATGGTTAAAAAAAGAATAATTTTTTATGGATGGTTTTAGATGCACCTATGGGGGGCTTCCTATACGGCCCAATATACATGGAAGATTGAACCCATATATAGATTATATCTAATGGAATACTACTTGTGAGATGCCAATACATGTATACAAGTATTTCTAACCAAGTGACTCCACATGGATTCTTTAATTGTATGTTTCTCAACCACAATTTTACCCATTAAAAATTAATTTTTTAGCCTAAAAATAAGTCTGTAATGAGTATTGTGACCGCTCAAACTAAACGTGGTTCACAGGAGGATAATATAGAGCGGTCATAGGTTGATCAACAACGATGTGTACCCAGTAGACCATTTTCACCTCAGCTAAGGCTCCCCACTATTTATGAACTTTCATCGATGAGGGGAGACCCAGTATAAGAGGAATCACAAGGATGAGTAGATAGGTGAATGTGTAGAGGAGTTATTCCTAAAGAATATTCATAAGAGATGCTCAAATAAATCGCTTACTTGCTTGAGAAGCAAGATGACGGGCTCTCTAGGAATGGCTAAGGGGATTCTTGAGTTTAGGTTTAAGGAATATGCTTTGAAAAGAAGGTTACTAGACTCAAGAACCCAATGAAGGAATGGCTTCCAAGTAATCCTTGTGGAATTTGAGTTGTAGATTTGTGGGACCACCAAGGATCCAACTGGACCCAAACTAGGTCAAGGTATGGAATTGATCACTCAAAGAGGGAATTGACCTAATTAGGGGAGAGAATAGGATCAAATGAAAATTTTTCTTTTGAAATTTGAATGCAATGATGCAAATGAGGACACTAAACCAAATCAACTTAGGGATAGAAATGATCCTCCATCTAAGGCTTGCGATATCTTGAGATTCCACTACTGGAATTGGTTGAAATTTGGAGGTCCCCTTGAGAATACCCCAACCTAGTTGTGGAAAATTTTTTTGAGGTATTTGGATGGCTATAAAATATTTCTCTTGATGCCCTAGGTGACCCTCTCGTTTTAGGCCCAGAAATTCGAAAAGTGAAGAAATGAGAGGTAAATTTGACTTCCAAAGGCATACGAAGATCAATGGTTCATTACTTGGGCTTAATGGATTCAAGATACACATAAATCATGAATTTTCATGAGCTAAGGAGCCCTAATTGATCTTTTCCAGCCTCTTCAAGGGAAAATACTAGGTCAATAAGAATTTACACTTCAAATTTTCCAATGAGATGAAGTTTTGAGGCTTAAAACCTATTAGGTGCCTATAGTAATAGTCACCCACTCTCTTCAACTACAACGCATGAATTAAATTACTTATTCAAGGTTCTGAGAATAATTTCACATTTACTTTAACCCATGAAAGAATAATGATAACCATAACATGAAGTAAACCAGTAAAATAACAAGAATAACATCAAAATTCAACTTACATGATAGAGAGAGTATATCCATTCATCATATTTGGATTATAAATAAGATCCAAAGAAAATATCGAAAATCCAAACATCATAATGCATCAAGAAATCTCAAAAAATGTTTACCCATCAAAAAGATTGAAAATCTCTTAAGAGATACCAATCCAATCCAAATGATCATGAATGAGAGATAATTCCTCTCTTTTATGTATACAATCCTTGACTAATAAATTCGAATGACCTAATTTGGACTAATAATTCCCCTAAAATAAAATAATGTGCATAATAACAATATTTTTTGTGACAATCCCACCAAATTTCTCAATAACATAAATATAAGCCTCTCAAGAGGGCATAATGATCAACATTATGAGCCATTGGGCCTTTGAAGAGGCCTAATGAATGTAGGTTTTAACCCTGAACATAAATTATCTACACACGAATCTTATAACAGAAAATGAACAATAGAGAGAGCATAAAACATAAAACAGATAAACACAAAGATTTTTCCCCTGGATCCCAAATCGGGACGACCAGCTTGATTTTTTATTATATTCCTTTTAGTGTTACAAAACATATATATACAGGCCGGAGCATACATAAACACCAATCCATTAACCCTGGATTAGAACATAACCGTAGTTCCCTTGTGGGATCTCTGAAATACGGAGTAGAAAACCATCGTACCCCAAAAACCATGTGCAAACTGATGCACAAAACATGGGTGGGTCCGCCTATGAGTGGGACAGCATACCAAAAAAAATTCGCCAAGGCGCTGCCCTAGACCTGGAGATGGGGGGGGGCTGCCGCCCCCCCTGTGACCCCCCTGCTACACCTGGTGCAACGTGCAGCATGTGGGGCTAGTCGTGGAAATAATATAACACATACCCAACATTCTCCCACTTTTTTTTTTCTTTCCACGGGGGGCCACAGGAGGGCTTAGTCATTGGCCCAATTCTTCAACACCCATTGTTTCTCTACACCAAGAGAACTTCTGAGTGCTCACAGACTTCGTCAATGCATCTGTAACATTCTTCAAGGTGTCCACCTTTACCAGCAACACCCTTTTAGCCTCAACCATATCTCTCACAAAGTGATATTGAACATCAATGTGCTTTGTCTTTGAATGATAAGCAGGGTTCTTAGCCAAGAAAATTTCACTTTGGCTATCACAGTCTATCCTTATAGCTTGCTTCACCAACCCCATACTTGAACACAATATCTACAACCAAAATTTTTCCTTGCTTGCATGATTGGTTGCCATGTATTCTGCCTCGATAGTTGAAAGAGCCACTACGGTATCTTTATTGTCAACCATGCACCTCCAAATAGGATAAACACATACCCACTTGTAGATCTTCTTTGGTCAGTCTCTAGCCAGTCTGCATCAACAAAGCACGAATGTCCAACATTATTTCCAATCCTGGTCTTCCCTGGTAGCACAAGCCATAATCACTAGTGCCACGTAAATATCTGAAAACCCATTTCACTACTGTCCAATGCTCTTTCCTTGGGTTTGACATAAACCTGCTCAATACTCCCACTGCATGTGCAATGTATGGTCTGGTACAGACCATTGCATACATCAGGCTACCCACTGCACTTGCATATGGAACACGACATATCCTCCTCTTCTTCTTGTGTCTTGGGACATTTCATTCGGCGAACAACTTTACACCTACGGGAATAGGAACATTCTTGGTTAATATCCATAGTGAACCGAGTGAACCTACAAATATAGTTCTCGACATACTTCCTGCGGTTTAACCAGAGCTTCCTCTTTGCCCGATCTCTCTTAATTTCCATGCCCAAAATATAGTTTGCAGCACTAAGATCCTTCATGTCGAATTTGGAGAACAGTTGGGTCTTCAAATCTTGCATAATTTCTTTGTCATTTCCAATCAACAGCATATCATCCACATACAAGACCAAATAAATAACACGGTCACCAATTAATTTCAAATAAACACAATGATCCTCCTTGCTTCTGGTGAATCCAAGTCCCCATATATAGGTATCAAATTTATGATACCACATCCTTGGTGACCGCTTTAACCCATACAAAGACTTCTTCAACTTGCATAGCAGTTCTTTCTTACCCTTCACCATAAATCCTTCAGGTTGCTTCATGTAGATCTCCTCTTCTAGAGCCCCGTGAAGAAACGTTGTCTTCACATCCATCTGTTCTATCTCAAAATCAAATGCAGCAGCAACAGATAAAAGTAATCTAATAGAAGTAACTTTGGCAACGGGAGAAAAAATATCACCAAAATCAATTCTCGGCACCTGGGAATAACCTTTTTCTACCAACCGAGCTTTGTATTTCTCCACCTTGCCTTCTACATTCATCTTCTTATTAAACACCCATTTTCTCCCGATGGGCTTCCTTCCAGCCGGCAACTCCACCGGATCCCATGCCTCATTTTTGTGCAAGGATGCCATTTCATCAACCATGGCCTCCTTCCAGAGTTTTCCATCCTCTGAATCTACTGCCTCCCTAACAGTTCTGGGATCATCTGTCGTTCCATGATTAAGGAAAGAAACTGTGAGAACGAGAAGCAGATGGACTATACCTTTCTGGTTTCCTTCTTTCCCGAACTAATCTTCTCAAAGCTGGGGTTTGTGGTTCTTCCTCTTCTGAGTCTTCTTCTATTGTAGAGTCTGATTCATCCTCCTTTAGCTCAAACTCTATCTTCTCAGGTTCCTTTGCTAGGACTTCATGTGTAAAAACATCTTTCACCTCTCTAAACACCACATCTCGACTGTACACAACCTTCCTTGTTTCTGGGTTCCAAAGCTTGTAACCCTTTAAACCATCCTTATACCAAATAAAGATGCATCTTTTAGATTTATTATCAGCAATTATTTCTCAACACAAACATTTCCACATATGCATCACATCCAAATACCCTTAGATGTGAAAAAGAGGGTTTCTTACCAGTCCATACCTCATGTGGAGTCTTATCCTCCAACACTGATGAAGGTGATCTATTAACCAGATAGCATGCAGTCTCCACTGCCTCTACCTAGAATTCTTGTCCTAACTTGGTACCACTGAGCATGCTTCTTGCCTTTTCCATCAGTGTTTTATTCATTCTTTCTGCAACTCTGTTTTGCTAAGGTGTGTATGGAGTAGTCTTCTGTCGTGCTATACCACACTTCTTATAGAAATCTTCAAATTCCTTCTTGCAGAACTCTCCACCATTATCTGTCCTCGGCACCTTTATCTTCTTCTCTGTCTGGTTTTCCACCAGAGCCTTAAATTCTTTAAATCTGTCAAAGACTTCAGATTTCTTCCTCAAGAAATATATCCATGTATTCCTTCGAAGTTATCTATGAATGAAACAAAAATTTACGAGACTTTCCAAAACATCGACATCACCGGGTCCAAACACATCACTGTGCACAAGCTCTAATATCTTGTTCGCCCTCTTAGCACCAGAAGGAAAACTCACCCGATTCTGTTTCCCATATACACAATGTTCACAGAAATCAAAATCCAAAGAGATATTAGACATACCTTCTACCATACCATTTCCATGTAGTATCCAAAGGCCCTTCTCTCCAATATGTCCAAGCCTTTGATGCCATAGCATGGTCTTTTCTCCAGAGACCACTAGGCTTTCCACTCCACTTTCGGGAACCACAGAATTGTTACACCCCGCAAATAACGATTGCTACCTTGTGGCTTGTTCAAGGATTCAATCGAGCTCCCTAGTATTAATGGAGTGCTCCACCGAACCATCTTGCGCATCTGCAGAACTTAATTGTTTTACACACCATCATCCATTTTGCTTAAATCAGATTTACGCTGATGTGAGAATATGCGAACACGAGGAAGTGTTTCTCGTCCTTCCACCTTGTACAACCCAAACCGGCTCCACGTCCAAGCGATTAAGACCTTCCTGTCAACCCCTAGGAAGACATCACCATCATATTTCTCATACTCGCAGAACCACTCCCTATGGGGAGTGAAGTGAAAAGATGAACCTGAGTCAATCAACCATGACTCATGATCTACATGTGTATTTTAAGAAGAAGCCAAATACACATCCCCACCTTCATCCAAGGTGGTTTTTGCCTTTGCAGAAGGAGCATCATCAGATCCCTTTCCTTTCTCAGGAGCTTTAGATCTACATTCCTTTTTGTAGTGTCTTTCCTTTCCGCATTTCCAGCACGCCTTTACAAAATTTCCAGGAGATTTAGATATCCCTCTAGATTTAGATCTCCCACTCAAAACCTTATTCTTGTTTTTGTTTTGGGACCTTCCTCGTAAGATAAGGCATCTCCATTTTGACCCTCCATATTTCTCTGTCTCATTTCCTCCGATAGCAAGGCTGAGACAATGTCATCAAAATTCAAGGTAGTTGTATTGCTACCTATTACAATAACTAGACTGTCCCACGAATCTGGTAGAGAACACAACAAAATGATGCACTTATCTTCATCTAAGTTTTTAATATCAACGGATGAAAACTGTGACTTACCACAGTATTGAAGGCATTCAGATGCTCTGTCACCGAGTCTCCATCCTTCATTTTTAGGTTATACAGCTTTTTCCGTAGGAACAAATTATTCACCAGAGACTTAGATTGGTACAAATTCCCAAGTTTTTCCCACAAATTCTTCGTCGTAGCTTCCCCAGATACATTCAACAATACTGAATCTGAGACACACAACCGTATTGTGCTCTTAGCCTTCCGATCCAGTTTCTTCCAGTCTTCATCTGAAATTGCCTTTGGTTTGGTACCTGGATCTAACGTGATCCATTGATCTTTATCCACCAGCAGATCCTCCATCTTGAGCACAACTCAAAACTTTGACCATTAAATTTCTCGATCTCTATCTTTCCGCCGCTCGCCATCTTCTTTCACCGCAAGAATCGATCCCGCAGATCTCCCACTGAACAGGGTCTACCTCAGGCCCGAGCAAAAAACCCTCAGCAGAAAAGGCATCCCCTTGAAGCCGAAACAACTCTGATACCAAATGTAGGTTTTAACCTTGAACATTAATTATCTACACACAAATCTTATAACAGAAAATGAACAATAGCGAGAGCATAAAACATAAAACAGATAAACACAGAGATTTTCCCCTGGATCCAAAATGAGGACGACCAGCTTGATTTTTCATTATATTCCTTTTAGTGTTACAACACATATATATACATGCCGAAGCATACATAAACCCCAATCCATTAACCCTGGATTAGAACATAACTGTAGTTCCCTTGACCGGATCTACAAAATACTAGGGGCCGAAAACCATCGTACCCCAAAACCATGTGCAAATTCATGCACAAAACATGGGTGGGTCCGCCTATGAGTGGGACAGCATACAAAAAAAAAAATTTGTCGAGGTGCTACCTCAGACCCTGACAGGGGGGGCTGCCGCCCCCCCTGTGACCCCCCTGCTACGCCCGGCACAACGTACAACACGTGGGGCTAGTCGTGGAAATAATATAACACATACCCAACGATGAAGTCCAAGGGGTTCCACAATGTGAAAATTGACTCCCAACATAGTAGATAAGGGTTTGGCCCTTTGTTTTCCAAGCAAGAACCTGTGGTGCTCCCATGTGGGTGTGGGGACACAAGGACATCCTCATGAGTCTCCAAGGGGATAAAAACTACCTGTAGAACATTTTTAAGGGATAGGATGGTGATTTGATACTCCCCTCTACAGTGGGAGACATCCTCTTGACCCTGGAACATTTGCCAAGTGTATGGTGCAACTAGGGAGCCGGTTGGGCATGGTGAACTAGGTGCATCATCCTTATCCAAAAATGTGGAACACGAGCAATAAATGAGTGGTAATAGGGATCCATGAAGTACTCTCTACAATGTTCGAGGCCCATGGATCTCAATGCTCACCCTAAAAGTGACAATGTGGCCCTCTAGAGGGATGGACCAACCCCCAAGTGGAGACCCACCTACAATCCTGCATAATATCTAATGTGCCCCTTGCCCTCAAATACAACAAAACATTAGAATAATGAAGTAGAAGAGCTTATAATTCATGGAATCAATGGGGCACTTCATGGTGGCATGTCCTTCCATAGCGAGCTTTGCCATGTAAAAGTGTCTCCAAGCTCAATAGTGGGGTTAACCAAGGACCCTATTAGGTGGTTTCATCCTTTAAAGGGGGTGACATATACAAGGTACATCCCTTAAGTGGAAGGTGGAAAATGATAAAGTAATGGAACAGATTGTGGATTAGGGGAATCATCCAAACCACATGTTATGGTACAAGGATAGCCATAATAGGGGAATCGCACACCTATGTATGAGTATAGGAGAGAGAAAATCGTGGTACATGAGTTACCTCGGCCTTTGTTTATCCACCCTTTGTCATATGCCTTATGCCTTTGATTGATTTTCTTCATAATTTCTCAGGGCTTCAGGGGAATAGAGCATGTTGTGTGGTATATAGAAGTGGATACCCCCTTAAGGTGGTGCAATTTATTACCCACTAGGGGTTGGGACAATCATGGGTTCCCTAATAATGGAGGGGGCTCATCTAGGGCCCATAAGAACCAGGGTGATGGCCAGGGATAAGGGGTAGAGGTCATGTTTGGATTTTTCCCAGATGTTAAGTTTGTATGTACCAACCATCTTTTACATTTTGTGGTACATTTCCTGTTGAGAGTGAAAAAACTATGATTTTTCTTTTCTTTTTAGTTGCATCAACCTCTAGGCATTGTTCCAAGATTGACTTAATGTGTTGATAAAGAGAGGGGAAAGTCTAACCCTAGGTGGACCCAGTGGACACATGTGGACCCAGATGGGAAAAGAGATGAATGGGGCTAAAATGTGTGGGAGGGAGTGATGTACATGGTTTTGGGAAGTGGAACCACACAACCAAAATTGGGGTTTCCCACAAAGTTCTAACCCTAAAGCTAATGGCCAGTAAAGGAGATCCCACGAGAGTAGAATACAAGGCTAACCATGAAATTGAGTACTGGAGACAAGAGTACATACCTAGCCCACTCTTTCTGCCAAATACCCGTGCCATTCCATGACCCAAAGTGCCCATGACAAGTAAGAAAAATTACTCAACTATACCAATGAAAAGTCATACCTTCAGGATCGAGAGTCCGATCTTCAAACATACAATCATAACAAGTGGTCGAGGGACCACATGGTTGACTCAGGTGGTAGAGATAATGGCACATCAAGCTATCCGGTGGCTACAAGGGTATGGTGGCTGCCGACTGAGGACCATATAAGAGAAAAAAATGTCTCCCATATACACTATCCACATGTGGTGGGTAATAAGTACCAACCACCTAGTGAGCCTTGTGTAATAAAGAAGACCCTTTCATGGTGAGTAGCCACACATCAACTAGCTAGTGGGCCTTATTCAATGAAGATGTCTAGATACAATAAATAACTTCATAGTACACCAAAGTATGAAAGTATAGGTAAAGCTCTAACAATTTATTGCACTTCTAAAGATCAAATAAGCATGAGTTTTTTAGTCAACTCTTAAATTAAAAAACAAAGACTGACTTATTGAATGTTATATACCACGTCTAAGCATGTCTTAGTCTCTTTCATTTTTTCATGAATAAGGTCATGAGAAAAGCTCAAATAAAACTTGGATTAGAAAAAACTCAAACTAACCTTAAAATTTTAATTGCATTCAATCCTTTTTTTATCAAAATTAAAATATAGTTTTTCTAAAATCAATATATTATTACATGCAATTATTCTTTATATTTATTATAAAAGTAATATATTATTACATGCCATTATTTTTTTCTATAAATAATGATTGCACAAAATCACTAATTAATTTTAGCTTTTAGTTAGTACTATACCCATAAATTCTTACCATTTAATTAATTTGGAAACCCTTTTTTTCACAAGAGATTTTTATCATAAAATTTAACTAATAAATGGTTAACTCAAAATCACTTATTGATTTTAGCTTTTTGTTCGTACTATGCCCATAAATTCTTACCATTTAATTAATTTGGAACTTTTTTGAAAAATGTTTTTTTCATAAAATTTATCTATTAAATATGGTTATTAATAAATATTAGACTAGCTTCATTTTAGGTTTTAACACTTTCAAATTTATATTTATTGAATTTAATAATATAAAACTAGCATATACAATATTCAATAGATTTGGGGAGTTTCAGAGATGAAAATAGTATCAGATCACTCACCCAGGGATTTTTGTTTGAGTCACGTTTTCTAATATAACAGTGACATTTTCTCTCTCCATGGACATGAAGAATTATAACATTATGAGCAGGACAAATCTGATTCTCAGGCCATATGTGCTGAGACACCACTTCTTGGTCATGAGTTTCATGGAGGGAGGACACTTAGCCCAGTTAGGGAGGCTTGATCTAATCTTTCATGTTTTTTAGAAACCTATTATTCTAAGTTACTTACACCTAGAAAAAAGAGCCCTACTCAAATATAATTTGAAGTTACTTACACCTAAAAAAAAGGAGCCCTTCTCAAATATTTTATTCTCATCTGTTGGGGTTTTGCTCAGTGAGGAAAGTTAGGTTGAAGTTGAATGTTTCCAAGGGTTATTTGCATCTATATGAAGATTGGGGATCTCTATGCATTCTACGCTTCATCTGCAATGTTATGAACCTTGAGATTTAGGGTTTGGGCCATAGTTTACAACAACAAACACCAACATAATGAAAGGTCACAGTTTTAGTGAGGGTCTCATTTTTCCTGAGGTTACCCAATCTTTTTTCCCTTCCCACATTTCCTTGGACTTGCATTAATTGAACAACTTATTGAAGGAATTGGTGGCTTTGGCAAAGGAAGGGAGGTCAAACAATGACGAACTTCTAGCACTACTTATTGGCAAGGAACCCCTAATGGTGTCTCATGACAGACAAACGAGAAAGAAAAAGAATATGGTACATAGAAAAAGGAAAAGAAAACATTGTATCAAATAGATTGAAGACAAGAAGATGTCATTGACCCTTGGAGTAGATGTGGCTATCTTCTAGGCAGCCCGCTTATGTCAGAAATTGTTGGTGGGATGAATATGTGGGAGAAAATTTGGTACACCTCTTCTCATTCTTTGTGTAGATTTTGAGGTGTATTCACTGTTAAAACCATCTCTCTCTCTCTATATATATATATATAACAATAGTCTAATTTATAGAGTAAATAGTCTTTTTTGCTGGTAACTAGATTTGTTGTTGTTGTTTAAAATACATTTTTGAATGTATAAATAGATTTAGCATCTCTCTAGGACACTCAAATTATGCAGATTAAACTATTTAATTACAATTTTTTTTAAATATATTTAGAATTTTAATTAAATTAGCAAGAAAAATAATGATTAAAAAAAAAAATTTAATCTATAAACTATAAATAAATAAATAATATATCATTTTGTTTTATAAATAGTTTATTTAGATTATTAATTAGTTAAATTTAGTTAAAAATAATTTTTACTCATTAAATACACCCAGTAAAAATCAAATAATAGTCAAATGTTTATTAATAGCTAGTATTTAAATGATCTTCAAATAACGATCATGCGTTTCCTGGGAATCAACGTCCCTTGGGAAAGATGGGAAGTATAACACCCGTGAATATAGATATATCAATCCTTCATCTTTATATCAACAGAAAACGCTGAGAAACTGATCGACGCCTTCTTCATAGTTTGTATATCTGCATAGTATCTGCGTGCTGAAAGCTTCTCCTAACGAATCTGACTTAATTTTATTAAACCTCGTGGTGTATTTTCACTAACAATAAATCCGCACAAAGTTGGTGCATTTTATAAAACTTCGCCATGTATTTTTTCACTCGAGAGCTATCTTGGAAGCTGGGCTCTCTCTATTGAACGAGGAGGTATACGTGAGGTAACCGCCCAAACAGTAGAGTTATGTGGGAAAATGTTCTTGCTTTTGTATTTTTTTAAAATGCAGATGTATTTTTGAGGAATGGGATATTTGAAATATATTAATAATAATATTGCTAAGGATTTTAATAATAATTAGTTTAGATTTATTTTAATTTTGGATTTATTAAATTTTGAAAAAATCAAATATTTCAAGGTACAATTTTTTTCTCAAATTTTGCATTAAAAAAAAAGTTTGCAACTTGAAAGATTTGATCCCTCTCATAGATCCGGAGTTAAGATGGATCTAGACTGATTTATTACAAATAAGATTTTTTTGGAAACTTTAAAAGACTGTGGAAGAGTTACCTTAAGAAAAGTTAAAATTAAGTTATATGTTAACCTAGGAAAAGTTAAAAGTCATTTTAATTGATTTCTCTCCACAAATTTTTTACACATTTAGAAATAGATTCTTGAAAGCAGTTTGTTTTAGAGCATGGTAAGATTTCTCTCAAGGCATAAATTAAATCATTCTAATTTTGTGGTAAGAGTGATTCATTACACAAAGTGACATCCATGGAGTCTAAGTAAATGAAAAGGTAAAAAAAAAAGGTAGAGTCTAAGTAGATGAAAAGGTAAAAAAAAAAAGTAGAAAAAAAAATGCAGGAGCAATGGAAATCAAACCTAAAAATCAATTGCAGTTTGTAGTGACATTGAAATTCTTTGGCACAAATATTATTTCCCAATTCTCACACCTCCCAAAATCCTTTCTCACAAATATTATTTCACACTCTTCATCCTCCTCACAAATACTTAGACACTTTCTTTTTGTGTTAAATTTATATATTTAGGTAGAGAAGTGATTTTTCATCACGGCTCACATTAGATTAATTAGATTAAGAGAGTCAATGCATGCAGTGTAGTCAAATACAAATCTATAGGATCCAAATTTAATAAATTTATTAATATTAATATTATAATATATTAATATGAATATTAGAATTAATAATAATAATAATAATATTTTAATATTAATATTAGGGTTAATAATTTTTTTCTGCATGGTATTGTGTATAATTTGGCTACGATATTTGACTCATAGGTTTCACCTAAATAAAACCTCTTTTTTTAGTGTTCTTAAATATAAAGAGTATTATGGAGTAAATTTAACAAGAGGCTTTATTTATTTACCATACATATGATTTATTTATATTTTTTTATTTACCATACCTCTTTTATTTACCATGGTATTTGGCCGAGATTGGTTTCTCGTGAGACCTAGTATTGCACCAAGACTCTTGCATGGTTTCTAGTGAGACCTAGTATTGCACCAAGAGTGTTGCAACTTCCAGAGGCTACTCAACTTTACTTATCAACCCGAGGTTCGTATATGCACATCACATGAGTTGCACTCATTTCATCCTCATCTTAGTTCTACAATAAGGTTCTAGTAACTAGGGCTACTCTGAAAGAGGAAGTTTGTCACACTTTTAACTGCAACCTAACTGAAACCAAATCAACCATTACTCTATTGGAAAGAAAATAAATTACACTAGATTGCACTGATTTATCTATTTAATGTCTACTTTTGCAAGGAAGAAGCATTAACGCTCACTGTAGGTGCAAGAAAGAAAAGTATACTAAGTTGCATTCATTGTCTAGACTACTTGACGACTTGCAAAAAGGAACTAATCTATCTTTGCACACTTGCCGAATCAATGACTAACTAACTTATATCTAATTCATGCTAGCTATTGTGCTAATGTTGTATCTTATGATGAACTAATCACACTTCAAATTACTCTATTTTTCAGCAAGAGAAGTGGGAGTTTAGGTGTCCTAAGGGTGTCCCTGAACCAAGGATTCAGAGTTGGAGGTCTACTAATGGCTTTGTTAGGCTCAGGTGAAATGAAAGAGTGATTTTGGGATGAAGGAGAGGGCTCTCAACACTGCTACAGGAAGCTGCTACAGGATTTTTTTTTGCTATAGGAAGTCCTGTAATGTTATAGGAAACATTTTGAGATGGTTTAGAGGCCAGAAATGATGAAAGGAAGGATAGGAGGGGTGCGGGCAAGGTGTATCCAATGAAATGGAAGATTACCAACCCCCTTGGCCAAGCTCAGAGCCCTCAAAAGGCCTGTCTTGCACCAAAAAGGTTGCTCTTGATGGGATGATGATGGTCTCCAAAATAGGGTTGTGGGTGAATTGAATGAAAGGTGTAACACCCATATTTAAGTTTGATATGTGATTTTAAATTATATATTTGAATTTTTAAGTTAAGCATGATTAACAAGTGTTGAGATTCAACAAGAAGATTTAGCACCCACGCCTAGTGCATTAAGCACCTAGTTGCATTTAGCACCCAGACTAGGGTTGGGACTACAATGCTATTTTTGGGTGCATGTCTATTTTTATCATCCCTTAATTTAGATGGACATTAAACTGTAATCTATTATCAATGTGGAATTAAATGAGTTAACTGAAAGTGGTAAATTCAGTTAGCTAGTGTATTTTGAGTTACAGGTTGGTTGGTGGGACATGCAGAGTAATTCTAGTTGTAACAGAGTTCGAAGTGCAGTGGTGCATTATTTAATGCAAGTTGTAAATATTTTAACTCAGTTTTCATATTTGTAATTGAATATACAAGTAGTGAGAGATAAATTGAATTAAATATAAATTAATTCACGTGCAGTGATCTCAAATGCAACTGAAGATTTACTATTAATAGTTGCATGCATGTCAGATCCAATGGAGACCCAATTGTGTTCTAGGTGAAAGAGAAGTTGACTATCAGTTGTGACATTATTGGCTTACACACATGCAACCAACCATCCATTGGAGTTTCCATGATACTTGTGTAGTCAAGGCAGGCAATAATTCCTATCTTTTAGGGATCTTTACCATCAGGGATTGTGCAAGCAAGACAGGCTGTCTGGAGGTTGATAATTGGCTATGTGTTGGTTAGTTTTTCATATGACAGTGTGAGATAGATAGGTGAATGTTGGAGGCTCTTGTGAGAAGAGAAAGACATTTTATTTGTTTCATGATCCATGCTTAATATACAATAGAACATAGTGGGGTTTTTTAGTTGTAAGCTTTCCCCAGGAAATTAAATGTGTTGTTTGTGATTGATCTTTCTTCATGTTCATTTGATTAGCGATTGTGTTTTTAATTCCGCAAAAGATTTGTAGAAGCGATTCAGTATTTAAATTTATTACATTGTTAGATCAGGTGAATCCAAGATATACATGCTTGTTGTATAATTTCTACATGGTATTAGAGCACAAAAAATTGCAGAAGTGGAGAAGGATCTGATTTTGTGACTCGATATAATTCAAATTTGCAGAAAGAATTTCTTGGTGCTATAGCTAATTCAAGATAGAAATGGCTTTCAATGGCTTGAGGTTAGAGTATGCACTCGAGGGCAGCTCGAATTACATTTCTTGGAAGGACAGGATGGAGGCAATACTCGAAGATAATGGGTTGAAGGAATTCATTGAAAAAGATGTTCCTAAGCTCGATGTTGCAGATGCTACAGATCTTGATGCATGGCAAAAGAAAGTGGAGAAGACGAGGAGGATCCTATTGGAGGGAGTACGAGACCACATTGTCTCAAGCCTCCATGGGAAAGCCACACCATATGCAATTTGAAAGGCTTTGATGGTTCTATTCCAAAGCAGTAGTGACCATAGGAAATTGGAGCTCAAAGATAAACTCAGGAAGATCAAGATGGAAAAGGGTGACACCATTCCAAAATATCTCACGAAGTTTGTCCAATGTCGGGATGAAATAGGGAGTGTGGGAATAATAGTCACTAATGATGATTTGGTGAGCTTGGCTCACCTAGGACTTCCTAAGAGTTGGCACATTTATGAAGAATCTATCAATGGATGGGAAAAATTGCTAGATTGGGAATGACTGTGGTCAGATTTGGTGTAGGAGGAGTTCAGACGGAACACTAGAGATGGATTTTCATCTAAGAATGATGATGAAGAGGATTGTTCTTTGGCTTCCAAGGCAAAGAAGGGGAAGGGGAAGAAATTCCACTCTAAATCCGAGTCCAAAGGCAAGAAGCAGGACATGTCCAAGGTGAAGTGTTTTCACTGTCATGAACACGAGCATTTTGCTACTAACTGTCAACAAAAGAAGAAGAACAAGAAGGTTGTTGGATCTGCAGATGGTGAGGCCCTTGCCTCGCAATTTGAGCTTGAATTCTCATTTATCACATGCATGGTGCAAGTGCATTGGGATCTGTGTGGTATTTGGATAGTGGTGCTCCTTGCACATGACGGGAGATAAGGAAATTTTTAGCGACTTGGAGGAGAAAGATCTCTAGATGCATATTGAGATGGGCGACGACAGATGGTACAGTACTACCGGGGTTGGTACCATTACCTTTCACAGGGATTCAGGTAAACCATTTCAATTAAAAGATGTAATGCATGTACCAGGTCTAAAGAAAAAATTGGTCTCAGTTGATATGTTGGAGGATAGAGGCTATGACATTGTTTTTAGTGATGGAAAATATTTCCAGCGACATAAAACAACGATTCAAGCCGAGAGGATAGAGATTTAAGTTAATAATCTCTATAAGTTGGAGGTAGATGGGTGGGTAGAAATGATGGGAAAGGAAGATCAAGTGGTGAGCTGGGATGAGGGTGAATTATGGCACAGGCAATTGCAGCATCTTCACCATGGAGCCTTGAAATTCATGCAACAGATTTCTACTGGTCTTCCCAGGGGTACACTTGTGCAGTCAGACACATGCAAGGGATGTACTATGGGAAAATATGTAAAGGCCACCTTTCATGAGAAGGAAAACTGAGCTTCAGGGATCCTTGAGAGAGTTCACAAAGACATGTGTGGACCATTCTCGGTTGTTTCAACAACAAAACATAAGTACTATGTTATTTTTGTTGATGAATTTTCTCACAAATTTTGGATCTTCTTCATGCAGAAGAAGGATCAAACATTCTCAAATTTCTTTGATTTAAGGCATTGGTGGAGAAAGAGTTGAGGAAGAAAGTGAAGGCTCTGAGGAGCGATAATGATGGAGAATACATCTCTAACATATTCAAGAACTTCTGCAGCAAAGAAGGAATTCGAAGCGAACTCATAGCACCTAATAACCCACAACAAAATGGGGTTGCAGAGAGGAAGAATATAACGATCGTGGGTGCAACACGAGCGATGTTGCATGATCAGGGCCTACCAATGAATTTGTGGGTGGAATCATGCAACACCGCAGTTTATGTGTAGAACTATTGTCCTAATAGAGTACTTGGCATGAGTACACCTGAAGAGGCTTTCAATGGTAAGAAACCTGATGTTTCACACTTTAAGATTTTTGGCTCATCTGTTTATGTGCATGTGACCAAGGACGCCAAGAAGAAGCTAGAACCGACTGCTAAGGTTGGGATTTTTGTGGGGTACACATAAACACCCCATTATTATCATGTGTATTTTCCAAACAGCAGAATGATTTTTGTGTGACAGGATATACAATTTGATGAGAGGAAAGCCATGCGGTTGTCCCTTGAGAGGGAGTTGGACTTGCATGCAGAGGAGGAACTGCTGGTTCCCAAGGATGAGACTCAAGATGTCGATCAGCCACATGCCGAGGATCATGAAGTAGAGGAAGCCACTCATGCATAGCCATCCATAAAAAATGGCAAAAGGCGCACCACAGAAGCTAATAGGCTGAGACTTGATGCTGCACAGAATGTAGGAGCCCCTACTTCATAGAACAGACAAAGACAATCTCCTGACCGATTTACTAGATACATGGCTCTTATGAGCAAATGTATTGTGACTGAAAAATATTCCTTTCAGGAAGCAGTTCCACATCCTACTTGGGTTGATGCAATCATGGAGGAGTAGGACTCCATTGTCAATAACAGTGCATGGGAGATAGTCCCAAGACCGGTCGACAAATCAGTGGTAGGTTCGAGATGGATCTACAAGGTAAAGCAAGCTGTTGATGGGAGTGTGGAGAAATACAATGCCAGATTTGTGGCCTGGGGTTTCTCACAAATTGAGGGGATAGATTATGATAAGACTTGTGCACCTATCGCAAGGTACTTTTCCATAAGATCCATCCTTGCACTCTCAGCGCAGATGGGCTGACGCATTCATCAGTTGGATGTGAAAACTGTGTTTATCAATGGTATCATTGAGGAAGAGGTGTACATAGAGAAGCCTGAAGGTTTCGAGATCTTCGACAATGAGTCGCATGTGTGCCTACTTGAAAGAGCATTGTATGGGTTGAAGCAAGTACCCCATGCTTGGTACACTTAGATAGATAGCTATTTCACCGGACTGGGATTCACCAAAAGTGAAGCAAATGAAAACCTGTACAAGATTGTGATTGAGGGTAAGCTATTTAACATTGTTCTTTATGTTGATGATCTAATTTTTATCGGTGATGAGCATTTGATACACTCGTGCAAGGAGGATCTTGCAAGGGAGTTTGAAATGAAGGACACGGGACTCCTTCATTATTTCCTTGGATTGGAAATATGGCAGCAGGATGCTGAACTTTTTGTGTCTCAAGGCAAGTATGAAAAGGAGATATTGGGTAAGTTTAACATGGAGAGCTTCAAACCCATGGATACTCTTCTTCCAGGAAATTGGAGGAAAGATGATGCTACTTCTGGAGAGGTAGTGGATGTGATTGTCTACCGACAATTAGTGGGTTTGCTAATGTATCTAGTGAATATGAGACCAGACATTTTCTATGCACTTAACCAACTGAGTCAAGCTACGGGGACGCATGTCCTTAGATACTTGAGGGGCACATCATAGTATGGTATATGGTACATACAGACGGATGGAGTGAAGTTGCATGGCTTCACAGATGTAGATTGGGTCCATTGGACAAAAAGAGCACATTAGGGGGGATCTTTAGCATTGGGTTGACAACATTTTCCTAGTACAATAGGAAGCAACGATCTGTGGTAATAATTTCATCGGAAGCGGAATACATGGCAACAATTCAAGCTACATGTGAGGCTATCTGGATGAGAAAGATCTTGGTTGGCTTGTTTGGTTCTCAGATGGATCCGAAAATGATTCATTGTGATAATCAAATTTGCATTAAACTCTCGATTAATCCTATGTTTCATGATAGGTCCAAGCATATAGATATCCGGTACCATCATCTTAGAGATTTTGTGCAGAGTAGAATCATGTTTCTACAAAACATTCCCACAGAAGATCAGAATGCAGATATTCTGACGAAGGCGCTCACCAGGAGAAAATTCGAATACCATAGAGACAGGATCGGGGTGAACGATAGTCCCTTTCTTGTTGAGAGGGAGTGTTGATATTTAACAAGAAGATTCATCACCCACTCCTAGTGCATTAAGCATTTGGTTGCATTTAGCACCTGGTTGGATTAAGCACCTAGACTAGGGTGGGGCTTAAGAAAACAATTCCTTGGTTGTGAAAGGAATCCGTGCTTAAGACATTAAAATAAATATGTCACAGAAATATGATCCCCGTTTATCCACCTCCGGAGCTCAATCAGTGAATGCTCAAAATCAAATGCTGTAAACATCCCACAACGCTATTATCTGTTGATATAGAATGAAATGCTCAGAAGAAGAAAGAAGGGAAAAAGACCAAAACAATATGCTGCTGTACAGAATTTATCATTTCAAACTCTAGAAGAAATAAAGGAAAGAACAGTTAAAATGAAGGAGCGTCTATTAAGGGTTTTAACTCCTGCTGCTTCGATACTTCATTTTATTCAATGACTGAAAAAACATTATGTAAACTAGAGGACGAATCAATATCAACAAATACTAGAAGTTTGCTTTTCATTTATCAATCATTTGAAAAATCCATACAAAGATCACTGTCTGGAGATCTGAAAACCGGAACCCCTCTCCTTCTCCTATCTCTGCTTTTATATCAGCCTTCTGAACTAACTTCCTAACTGTTATGATCAGTTTTGAAACTGATTCTTGGAAGTTCTAGAATTATTTAAAATCTATAAAATATCTGTTTTAATATTATATACATATAATATATAATATAAAACTGAAATAAAATCTTACTCTAACGCAAGCAAAAGGAACCAAAGGTACATTTTGGGTCCCACTACATCTGTCCGAATTAATGACAAAGCCATCGATGGTTTATAAAAACCGAAAACGGCCTGCGGGGGGTAGTGCTAGCGGCTTGTACGAAATAAACTCAAGGTGCCGTAATACATCACAGCCGTCAATTTTGTAAATAGTGGTTTCGATTAAACCATTTGCGGGGGTGCCCTCTCCCATAAAATTCGTTTACTTTGACCCCCCGCAAACTGTTAGATCTGAGCTGGCGGATCCAGGCTGTCGATTCAGCTTCAATATTGTTTGCGTTATTCTCCTGCTCAAGAACTACAACAACCGTTTAAAAAATGCAGCAACACGCTTTGAGTTTATATTAGACTTCAACGCCCCAAAATTCCATGAAGATTGACGAAATATCTCTTCTTCCTCCCCTAGAAAGCACGATCGGCGCCCGAATAATGTAGATCGATTACGCTCCGTGGTCCTGTATCATTTCCACCATGCGTTCAATTTCTTTCTCCGTTAACTGCAAATCAGAGTAGAACCGGCCCTCAGCTAAAAGTGCGTTTTCAATTTGCTGATCCTGTTGTGCTTTTATAGCAGCTTTCATTTGATCCTTATCTATATTTTTCCCTTGAAGACTACTAAAGCCGAGGCCAGCACCAATTGTCAATCTGTGTGGATCAACGAGAGAATTGTAGTGATTTCCACGATTATAGCTAAGCCGGATAGGAGGAGAATCGGTACCATAACTACCGTGAAATATGTTGATAGGCTCTGTACTGCATGAATAAATATGAATCGGACGATTATATATCTCCGATATTGCCTGGATTTCCAAATTGTTACCATAGACTTTGTCTCTCCTCTTTCTCTTGGCATAAGCTGTGAAGCTTTCTGTGACAAATTTAGAGAAGTGATCTCGCTCTTTCTCCATATAATCAATGCGCATCTGTCATGTGACATCATACACCTCTGGGTTACCATAAACCTGATCTGCAACTGCACGAAAAAGGCAATTATCATTTGATATCATGCGCCTCAGTTCAAGCCCCTTTGACCGTCGAATCACAATTTAAAGCTGTCGTTCTCTTCCAGCATCATCATAAGAGCCGAAACAGGGAATTTTTCCATCTGCACTATTATAACCTTCTCCATCTCCATGTGACCTCGGTGATGAAGGGTGCGAACCAGTAGGTGAAGACCTCGATGCCATGCTGGCCCGTGAATTTATTCTAGAAGATTTCCATCATTGCTTGTCAGCCGCACTTTACCTAAAACAGCGGACTCTTGTGTCTTGTGACTTTGCGTAGTAAACTTATATGCGCTGTCTGGTAATGCCATTGGATTTGGCGTCTGCCTATTTATATCAATATCACGGTATCTTATTATTTCAGCCAGAGCTGCTATCCCATCATTGTCTCAGATCTGAAAACGTGTATCAATTTTCCCATTTGATGCCATTGCAGGTCTAACAATTATATCTTGAGTATGATTCATATATTTCTTAATGGACGCTGACTACTTTTTCATCACAATACAACGTCCAAATTCGCGATCAAGAGAAGACTTGTTCATCACAATAGCATTCTCAATATCATAGCTGCTGTAACTCATCACAGCCACTGTAGCATTCTGACCAGCTCGAAGTTAGTCATACTGAACCAGTTCCATAGTATTTGTTGTCAAACGAGGCCGTGGCGGATACATCAACAGATAAAGTAGAGTGTTCATTCTGCATAACTGATTATAAGCTATGTTTCCCATTACTTACTTCCCCGTGACACACTGGTAAGTGTTCCTAGGTGATTGGTTCTGATGTGGAAAAGGAATAAGCCCAGCACAAACACCAGAAATAGCGAAAGGCTCAATCTTTATATGAACAGTGGCAGGTGCTGTTTCACCTTCATAGAGAGCAACCAGTGCACTGTTTTTCTCATTAACATCAAAATATTCCACTAAATCCTGTCTCCGGAGATCATCAAATGTTCGAAAACCATTCTTCAGTTTTTTCATGTGATGTTCCCTTATTCTAGAAACACCATTATCAGCAATCACCAACAGTCGAAAAACACGGCCACCATCTGAAGCAACGTATACAAAAGACTGTTTTATATTCACAAATACACTCACAAACTCTCCAGTTTTACCAGCACTTCGTAGTTCCCTTAGAGCATTTGCAAATCGCTGTGGCCGTCGATGTACACCAAGGATAAGCTCATTGAAAATAACTAAGGTAAATGGAGCTCTTCAACAGAAAGCAAGCTCAAATCTTTTACTCCTAAAAAATTGCACAGTGAAATAAGAGGACTCTCTTTTTCATCAATTGTAACATAAGTCATTAATGCAAGGTTTTTAACAAGTCCACAGGCTTCTCCTTCAAGATATCGCACGGGCAAAGCATGCCCCACTGGCTTGGTTGTAGGGCCCTTGGGATGGCCAGGAGTTGCAATAATAACAACCGGACTTTTAGCTAGTTGAATTAGGCTACAACAGGGCCCACAGTGCTATTTTTGGGTGCATGTCTATTTTTGTTATCCCTTAATTTACATGGACATTAAACTGTAATATATTCCCAATGTGGAGTTGAATGAGTTAACTGAAATTTGCAAATTCAGTTAGTTAGTGGATTTCTAGTTAGAGTTTGGTTGGTGGTACATGCAGAGTAATTCTAGTTGTCAGAGAGTTCGAAGTGCAGTGGTGCATTAGTTAATGCAAGTTGTAAATAGTTTAACTTAGTTAAGTGAGTTAAACTCAGTTGTGCTAGTTGTAACTGAAGATACAAGTAGTGAGAGATCAAGTGAAGTAAATATTAATTAATTCACATGTAGTGATCTCACATGCAACTAAATATTTACTTTTAATGGCTGCATGCATGTCAGATCCAGTGGAGACCCAGCTGAGTTCTAGGTGAAATGGAAGTTTACTATCAGTTGTGACATTATTGGCTTCCAAACATGTAGCCAACCACCCATTGAATTTCCCATGTACTTGCGCAGTCAAGGTATGCAATAATTCCTATCTTTTAGGGATCTTTACCATCAGGGATTGCGCAAGGCAAGTAGGTTGTCTGGAGGCTAAGAATTGGCTATGTGTTGGTCAGTTTTTCATATGACTGTGTGAGACAGATAGATTAATGTTGTAGGCTCTTGTGAGAAGAGAAAGCCATTGTATTTATTTCATGATCCATGCTTAATATACAATAGAAGATAGTGGAGTTTTTTAGTTGTAAGCTTTCCCCGGAAAATTATCTATGTTGTGTGTGATTGATCTTTCTTCATGTTCATGTGATTAGAGATTGTATTTTTAATTCCGCAAAAGATTTGTAGAAGAGATTCAATATTTAAATTTAGTACATTGTTAGATCGGGTGAATCCAAGATATACATGCTTCTTGTATAATTTCTACAACAAGTATATTAATCAATTTATGAACAAGATTTATTTTCTTTTTGAATAAAAGATTAATTTATGGTGTGGTTTCCATAAACTGATGGTAAAAGTTTCCAAGATTCAAGAGTATTTAGATTAAAGAAGTTATTTTATAGTTACCTTTCCTCTGTGAATAAAAAGGAAATCCTAGAGAGAAAAGGGGTTATGTACAAAGAGAAGGAAAAACTAGAGGGTTGTAAGGTGAGAGTGTCTAGAGCTAGTATGAACCGGTGGAACTATGCTACCTGATACTGGAGGGGAGGCTAGAGGTCTTGAGGTCTACCACCAGAATAATTCCTATTCAATCCTACTCCGGTCAGAAGCACGGGGGGAGCTGAGGACATAATTTCCTCTTTCATTGTGAGAGGATGTCATCAGCTTTACTTATCTAAGGTAAGTATTATATACCCAAGATAGGATGGAAGGAAAGGTTCTTATTATGCATTTTATAAGCACATTAATCTCTGTAACTAATCTCTGTGTACCGTGAAATTTGAAATACATAAAAATAGTAGTTATTCTTTTCTAGAGGATTGTTGGATAGGCTATTTATGTCAGAGTTAAATACTCAGTTCCGGGTGGTTGTATAATTTTCTAGTATATTCATGAATTTTATTAAGTTAAGAAAAGAGAACACATTTATATGTATAAATAAACTCAAGATTAAACATAAATAACACCTTAAACAGTAGTGTGAAAACCGCTTGACCTCTGTAGCAAATAGATGAATGGTTTGGGACAGTTATTCCATCCAGGGAAGAATCCCCCAGACATGACAGTTTGTCTTATGAAGAACTAGGACAAATCCTACATGGACTAAGGGTTGAGAAATAAAACCCCTTTTTAAATGATGGTCCAGACATCTGAAGAACTTACTTGAAAGAGAATATTGAACTTAAACAAAAACTAAACAGGTACTGAAATTACAGAGGTGATACGCAATGTAATTAAAAACAAGTGTTGAGATTCAACAAGAAGATCCTAGTGAAAATTATGCACCTATACTAGGATGGAGCCTCAGGCTATTTTTAGGTGGATGTCTATTTATAGATGCATGAGAAAATTATATTTATAGATGAGGTCTATTTATAGATGCATGTGAAAGTTATATTTATAGATTGCATGTCTATTTATAGATGAATGTCGGCTATTATTATCCTTTAACATTAGTTGGACAATAAACAATAATATATTCTCAATGAGCACTTGGAAATAGTTAACTGAAGTGGAAAATCAGTTAGCTAAGTGAATTTCGAGTTGAGTGGTTGGTTGGTGGGACATGCAAGTGGACTTAGTTGTAACTGAGTGATTCGAAGTTGAAACAGAGTTGGAAGTGTAGTTATGAGAGTTGTAAAGTAGTTTAACTCAGTTAAGTGAGTTAAACTAAGTTGTGTTAGTTGTAACTAAAGATACACTAGTGAGAGATCAAGTGAATTAATTATTAATTAATTCACAATCAGTGGTCTCACATGCAACTGAATATTTACTACTATTAACTACGTGCATGTCAGATCCAGTAGAGACCCAGTCAAGATTTAGGTGAAAGGGATAGATTGACTATCAATTGTGACATTATTGGTTGCACACATGCAACCACACACACATTGGATGTGCCCATGAGGATTGTGCAGTAAAGGCAAGCAATATTCCATTCATTTATGGATTTCTATCAGATGGGATTTCACAGTGGAGGGAGGCTGTATGGAGGCAGTGAATTGGCTAAGGAACTTGCCAAATTTTTTGTATGACAATGTGAGACAATTAGCTATTGTATTGAGAGCTCTTGGATTGGAGCTTTTTATGTAATTGTTTCATGATCCGTGATACAATACATAATAGAATATAGTGGGGTTTTTAGCTTTATGCTTTCCTAGAAAATTATCTGTGTTATGTGTGATTGATCTTTCTTCATGATATTGATATTGGTGATTGTGTTTTAAATTCCGCAAATATTTTGTAGAAGAGATTTTTTATTTAAAAATGGCATATAATTGTTAGATTTGGAGAATCCAGGAAATACATATTTTGTATTAAATTTCTACATGGTATCTAAGCATAGAAGATTGTAATTTTGAATTAGGAGTTGAGTTTGTTGGTGGAAAGAATTCAAATTTGCAGAAAGACTTTCTTGGTGCTACAATTGCGTTAACATCGAAATGGCTTTCAATGGCTTGCGGCTAGAGTATGAACTCGAGGTCAGCTAAAACTAAATTTCTTGGAAGGACAGGATGGAGGTGTTGCTCGAAGGTAATGGCTTGAAGGAAATCATTGACAGTGATGTTCCTAAGCCTGCTTTGACAGATGTCGCATTACTTGATGCATGGAAAAAGAAAGTGGAAAAGGTGAGGAGGATTCTATTGGAAGGTGTAAGATACCATATTGTCTCAAGAATTCATGGGAAACCCACACCATATGTTATGTGGAAGGCTTTGACAGATCTTTTCCAAAGCAACAACGACCATAGGAAATTAGTGCTCAAATGTAAACTTAGGAAGATCAAGATGGAAAAGGGCGACAATATTCCAAAGTATCTCACAAAGTTTTTCCAATGTCAAGATGAACTGGGGAGTGTGGGAATAACTTATGTTGATGGCGATTTGGTGAGCTTGGCTCTCTTGGGACTTCCTAGGAGTTGTTACAGTTATGAAGACTCTGTTAATGGACAGGAAAAATTGTCGGATTGGGAACGATTATGGTTGGATCTGGTGCAAGAGGATTTCAGGCAGAACACCAGAGATGGCTCTTCATCAAAGCATGATGATGAAGAGGATTTTGCTTTAGCTGCCAAGGTGAAGAAAGGGAAGGGGAAGAAATTCCATTATAAATCTAAGTCTAAAGGAAAGAAGCTAGATATGTCCAAGGCAAAGTGTTTTCACTATCACGAACATGGGCATCTCGCTACTAACTATCCGTAAAAGAAGAAGAACAAGAAGGTTGTTGGAGTTGCAGCTGGTAAGGCCCTCGCCTCGCAATTTGAACTTGACTTATCCTTGATTGCATGCATGGTGTCAAGTGCATTAGGATCGGTGTTGTATTTGGATAGTGGCACTTCCTTCCACATGACAGGAGATAAGGAGCTTTTCAGTGACTTGGAGGAGAAAGATCTCCATATGCATATAGAGATGGGCGACAATGGACGATACAGTGTGACTAGAATTAGTACCATTACCTTTTAGAGGGGTTAAGGTAAACCATTTCAATTGAAATATGTTATGCATGTTCCAGGTCTGAAGAAAAACTTGGTCTCAGTTTCAATGTTGGAGGATAGAGGCTATGACGTTATTTTCAGCGTTGGAAAAGCTTTCCTACGACATAAAAACAATGGGTCAAGCCAAGAGGATAGGGATTCAAGCTAATAATCTCTACAAGCTGGAGGTAGATGGTTGTGTTGCCATGATGGGCAAGGTAGAAAAAGTGGTGAGCTGGGATGAGGGTGAATTATGGCACAGGAGATTGGGCCATCTTCATCATGGAGGCTTGAAAGTCATGTACCAAATATCTACTGGACTTCCAATGCGAACACTTGCTCAGTTAGATTAGTGTAAGGGTTGTACCATGCGGAAGTATGTAAAGTCCACCTTTCATGAAAAGGATAACCATGCTATGGGGATCCTTGAGAGAGTTCACACAGACGTGTGTGGAACATTCTCGGTTTCTTCAACAACAAAACATAAGTACTATGTTATTTTTGTTCATGAATTTTCTTGTAAATGTTGGATCTTCTTCATCTAGAAAAAGGATCAAACATTCTCAAAGTTCTCTGAGTTTAAGGCATTGGTGGAGAAAGAGTCGGGGAAGCAAGTGAAGGCTCTGAGGAGCGATAATGGTGGACAATACATCTCTAATGAATTCAAGAACTTCTGCAGTAAAGAAGGAATTCAAAGAGAACTCATAGCACCTCATAACCCACAACAAAATGGGGTTACGGAGAGGAAGAACATAACAATCATGGGTGCAGCATGAGCAATGTTGCATGATCAGGGCCTACAAATGCATTTTTGGGCAGAAGCATGCAACACTGCGGTTTATATGTAAAACCATTGTCCTCGTAGAGTACTTGGCATGAGTACACCTGAAGAAGCTTTCACTGGTAAGAAACCAGATGTTTCACACTTTAATATTTTTGGCTTATCTATTTATGTGCATGTGACCAAGGATGCTAAGAAGAAGCTGGGGCCGAATATTTAAGTTGGGATATTTGTGGGGTACATAGAAACACCCCATAATTATCATGTGTATTTTCCAAATAGTCGAATGACTGTGGTGTGACAAGATGTAAAATTTGATGAGGGGAAAGCCATGCAGTTCTCGCTTGAGAGGGAGCTAGACTTGCATGCGGAGGAGGAACTGTTGGTTCCCAAAGATGAGTCTCTAGATGTGGATCATCCACAGGAGGAGGTTCATGGAGTGGAGGAGTCCACTCACACAGAGCCAACCATCAGAACTGGAAGAAGGCGTACCATAGAAGATGATAGGCTGAGACTTGATGCTACGCAGAATGTAGGAGCCCCTACTTCACAACATAGACAAAGGCAATCTCTTGACCAATTTTCTGAATACACGGCTCTCATGAGAAAATATATTATGACTGAGCCATCTTCCTTTTAGGAAGCAGTGTAGGAGCCCACATAGGTAGATGCAATGGTGGAGTATGAATCCATTGTCAAAAATAGTGCTTGGGAAATTTTTCCAAGGCCGGTTGATAAATTAGTGGTAGGTTCAAGATGGATCTACAAGGTAAAGAAGGTTGTTGATGAGAGTGTTGAGAAACACAAGGCTAGATTTGTGGCCTGGGGCTTCTCACAAATCGAGGGGATAGATTATGAAGAAAAATTTGCACCTGTCGCAAGGTATTCTTCGATAAGGACCATCCTTTCTCTCTCAGCGCAGATGGGGTGGCACATTCTTCAACTGGATGTGAAGACTGTTTCTCAATGGGATCATTGAGGAAGAAGTGTACATAGATCAGCATGAAGGATTTGAGATATTCAATAGTGAGTCGCATGTGTGTTGAATCAAAAGAACGTTGTATGGGCTGAAGCAAGCACCATGTGCTTGGTACACTCGGATAGACAGCTATTTCACCAGACTGGGCTTCACCAAAAGTGAAGCGGATGCAAACCGATACCAAATTGTGGTGGAGGGTAAGCTTTTAATCATTATTCTTTATGTTGATGATTTAATATTGCCTGGTGATGAGCAGCTGATACACTCATGCAAGGAGGACCTTGCAAAGGAGTTCGAGATGAAGGATATGGGCCTCCTTCATTATTTCCTTGGATTGGAAATATGGTAGTGAGATGGTAAAATTTTTGTGTCTTAAGGTAAGTTTTATCACCAAATTGAGTCCTCTTGGGCTGCTTCAATGGTCAACTTGGAGTAACTCTTTCAAACCAACTTTTGACTGAAGCTTAGCCTCTTCAGTCTGAGAGGGCTCTCTCAAGGGGGTTTTATTATTTAGATAATGATAGTACTAGATGGCTAACTCTATGGATTGTGTCTTGGTTTTGAATTTTTGCAGTTTGAAAAGATGAAGGCTTGCTACCATTGGGTTATGGAGTCAGTGACAGAAGTCTCAATGACAAAGGCTCTCCTTGTGGAAGCTGCGGGATGTAGATATTTAAATGAAATTGGAATACACACATATAGAGTTTACTCAATATATAAATTTTCAAAGGAATTCAGAGCATGAGACATGAATTCTGAGTAATGAACATCAAAATACTGAAAGAAGGACATGAGAATGATATCCAATAGTTTAGTGCTTAAAAGGAAGTCAGAGCATGCTAAGCACGAATTCTGAGTAGTCAAACATTAACATATGGACAAAGAGTAATAAGATACATAGGAAAATATTCATGAAAATATCAAATGAATCTCAGGTGAAGAATGAAGCCCAAATCCATTTTCCATTACTGATCAAAAACCTGTTTACAATAGCAGTACTCAGCCATAACACATCCAAACCCCTTCTAACTCTAAAACTAAGTCATTTATTGAATGAGGACTCATACAAATGATATACCACTTTTCTAGCTTCGAATTCCCACCTTAGAGACCTATTTCAAACATGATTCTATCACTTGGAGACTTCCTAGGGATATTTTTGTTTTGTAGAGTTTGAATACAAAAAGGACTCTTCTTTCATTAATAGTTCAAAAAACCAATTAAATAACCCTTATAAACTGCAACCAAATAATTTTCTGAGTGTACTAGAGTTTTGATGTGTCATTATGCCACGTGGATGCTGATCTGGACCTCCTCCAAGTCAAATTTTTATAATATTTTCACAAATCTGGTTAGTGAAAATTCTGAAAAAATTGGCTTCAAATATGTGTGTATAATTTCCAAACCCTGATAGCTTTACAGAAACCAAGAGAGGTTTTTGTATAGGGGCCTATGCTAAAGAAAAACCTATTTCTGATTTCCAAAATACATTTTAATTTTCTTATAAAACTTTAAAAAACATCTCACTACGAAACATGGCAGTTTCGTAGCGTACAAAAATGATCTTTGCCTTTAGAATTTATGCTTATTTTCTCTTGCATTGTCTTCATTATGTCTTGATACATCTTCCATACCATTTTAATATCTTGTAATCTCCCTAAAATGTTTCAAAATGCAAAAATAAAGCTACAATAGTTTCGTAGGGTTTTCTTGGTTTTCAAGCCTAGGAACGCTACGAAACTGTTGAAAACAGTGAAAATTCTGAAATTTTGTGTAGCTTCAAAAATATATTTTCTAGGTAAAAAAACCTTGTTTCTAACATGCCACTAAACTTTAAAATGATAAACCAACTCAAACTAAGAGTATTGAGGAGTTTCCTCTTCAAAAAACATCTTTTTCACCTTTAGCAAGTTTTTTCATCACTAAAATGACTCTGTTTTTTCTGAAAACATAGGGTTCAAAGATGAGCTCTTTGATTCCTATCCTTGATATATATTGCAAAACTAAAGGATTTTTTTGTATTTTAGTATGTCTTCAAGAAAAACCTCTCCTAGATTTTTGAAAAATATCTCCAGCTTTCCCGAATCTGCATTTGCAAAACATGTATAAGACAGGAAATTTTTGTTTTCTGAAAATAGAGCTGAAATACATCCCTGTATCTCCCAATTTGTAGTACCTTTGAGAAACGTGAAAGAGGTTATTGTTATTTGATATGTGCTTGAAAATAACCTCTCTCAGTTTCTTAAAATACTTCTCTATTTACCTAAAAACCACCCTTGAAGTTGACTGCTGAAAGTCAAAAAACAGAGAAATGCTTCATACTCGCTATGAAACTAACAACAATTTTGTAGCATTTTTTGCCTATTTTACACTGAAATCGCTACGAAAGTAGGGATTCTTGGCTAAAATGACCTTTTCATAGTTTTAATCTTGGGAAATCAAATATGTTAGCAAATGATGACTGATGGAATATGATATGACCTATATGGAGGTGGTTTTGAGATGAAATGAGGGTGGTATTGAAACTTAGGATAGGTTAAATATGAAAAAATGAAATTTCCTATGCCATTTTGAAAAAGGTTTAAGGAGTCCTTACCCCTTTGAGGAGTGAACTATATGACCATGTCAAGTAATGACTCAAAAAATTATGAGTGATAATAGTGGCTCCAATTGGGATGGTGTGCCCCTGTGGTACACCAAAGAACCTATAGTTCCAGTGCCATCCATATTATTGGAAATAAAAACTCTGAAATTTATGAAAACTTCACCAAGCTCTTATGGCCTTCTCCTTGGGCTCAAGCTTGATGAATACTGTTGAAAAACCAACTTTGTACCTACTGAAAAGATGCTCAGTCAACTTTGAGCTTATTCACACACTCCTACCTAACCTAACAGCTGCAATCTCCATTTTCAATTCAAGAAACATGAAACTTCCAATGAAGCTAATCATTGATCTGATCTAACATTTGAACCTCTTGACTTCCCTTGAACCAAAAGTAATCAGGATACTGAAATGACCAAGGCAACATAAAATGTATCTGATCTTCATAATGAAAATATAACTGGAAATATGGGCTGTAGAACTCTTCCATGTAGTTCGTTATAGGATCATAGAAAACATAATCTGTTTGATGATTCTCAAGACATTTTGCAGCTTTGGACAACTCATATATTCTTTGCTCAACAACACAATATTCCAGTTGTGTGCTATCAAACTAATTTTCAAAAACAAGGTATTCTTCCTCAATCTCAAAAGAGAAAGGTAGCAACACCCTCTCTTTGTGTTTTGGCATTAACAACTTTTGAAAAGACTGATATTGATCATGAAGAATATAAGATTGAATTTGATCTTCTAAAACTTCAATGTCTTTTTCAATGTTCTTAGCAACTTCATCCAAAAATTTAATCTTATCTTCTGACTTGCACTCAAATGATTTCATATTAGAAGACAAGGATAAAGAAAAATTTTCATCTACTTCCTCATTATTGTGATAATTATTTGATGTAGGTTGATGCAAAGAATGACATGAAGAATAAAATTTCTCCTTTACCTAAGGATTATAGCAATTATATTCTAGTATTTCCTCTTGTTGTTTGAAATGATTCTCATATTCCTGATGATCAAAAGATTGACAAGTCTGCTGCAAATTTTCATCAAACTCATAGGATATAACATGATTTTCATAAATAAACTCCTACTGGGTTTCATTTTCATCCAAGAGAGAGGATTTCCTTTCTTCTTGGTGATGAAAGGGATTTTCATGAAGGGCCTCTAAAATTTTCTCATCCATGAACTCATCATCTTCATAACAATTCTCCAAATATTCAATAAAACTTACACAATGTTTACAATAGTCTTTGACCAGCAATAAGGAGGGATGACACTCTTCATACATCTTATAAAATTCAACATGGAAATCATCAAGAGAATATAATGAACCATGTGGCAGGATTTCATACCAAGACCATGATTTTCCTTCTAAAGTGGCCATAAACGTCTTCATGAGACAATCCTTAGGGAACTGAACCTTAAGTCTATGTACATGCATTTGGAATCTAACCAAATGAAGAGAATCATTTTCTTTCTTTTCATCTTTAAATATAGGAATATCAGTTAACCATTTGACCTTTGGAATAGGATTTGGAAAACCAGGGATCTGAGACCGATTCATAGGGGCATACCTCACATTTATTCTTACAATGGAACCCATCTTGGAACTTCATCAAGCTACTGATCCTCAACAGTGGAGTCACCTTTCAATTGATTATTTGATGTGTGGAGTTGCCAGAGCATAAATACAACCAATATGTGCCTGAGTGTTTGATGCTCTCATACCTTAGAAATGAAACTTTATCGTTCTTCCCAGGGAAAATTTACAGCTTCGGTCCCCGACAACGGTGCCAAATTGTTATCACCAAATTGAGTCCTCTTGGCCTACATCAATGGTCAACTTGGAGTAACTCTTTCAAACCAACTTTTGACTGAAGCTTAGCCTCTTCAATCTAAGAGGGCTCTCTCAAGGGGGTTGTAGGATTTAGATAATGATAGTACTAGATGGCTAACTCTATGGATTGTTTCTTGGTTTTGAATGTTTGCAGGTTGAAAAGATGAAGCCTTGCTACCATTGGGCTATGGAGTTAGTTACAGAAATCTCAACGAAAAAGGATATCCTTGTGGAAGTTGATGAATGTAGATATTTAAATGAAAGTGGAATACACACATATAGATTTTAATCAATATATAAATGTTCAAAGGAATTCAGAGCATGAGACATGAATTATGAGTAATGAACATCAAAATACGGAACGTAGGACATGAGAAAGATATCCAATAGTTTAGTGCTTGAAAGGAAGTTAGAGCATGCTAAGCACAAATTATGAGTAATCAAACATTAAAATATGGACAAAGAGTACATATGAAACTATTCTTGAAAATATCAAATGAATCTCAAGTGAAGGATGAAGCCCAAAGCCATTCTCCATTACTGATCAAAAACATGTTTACAATAGCAGCAGTCAACCATAACATATACCAACCCCTTCTAACTCTAAAACTAAGTCATTTATAGAATGAGGACTCATAAAAATGATATGCCACCTTGCTAGCTTCGAATTCCCACCTCAGAGACTTATTTCAAACATGATTCTATCATTGGAGACTTCCTAGGGATATTTCTGTTTTGCAGAGTTTGAGTACAAAAAAGACTCTTATTTCATTAATAGTTCAACAAACCAATTCAATAACCCTTATCAACTGCAACCAACTAATTTTATGAGTGTACTAGAGTTCTGATGTGTAATTATTCCACGTGGATGCTAAGCTGGACCTCCTCCAAGTTGAATTTTTACAATTTTTTCACAAATTTGGTTAGTGAAAATTCTGAAAAAATAGGCTTCAAATATGTGTGTATAATTTCCAAACCCTGATAGATTTGCAGAAACTGAGAGAGGTTTGTAGATGGGCCTATGCTGAATAAACACCTCTTTCATATTTCCAAAATAATTTTTTATTTGCTCAGAAACCTTTAAAAAACATCTCACTACGAAAACCGGGTAGTTTCATAGCATACTTTTGTAGCGTCCAAAAATGACCTTTACCATTATAATTTATGCTTCTTTTCTCTTGCATGGTATTCATTATGTCTTGATACATCTTCCATTCCATTTTAATCTCTTGGAAGCTCCCAAAAATGTTTCAAAATGAAAAAAGAAAGCTACAGTAGTTTCGTAGCATTTTCCTGGTTTTCAAGCCTTGGAACGCTACGAAACTGTTGAAAACAGTGAAAATTCCAGAATTTTGTGTAGCTTCAAAAATATACTTTCTAGGTGAAAAAAAAGTGTTTCTAACATTCCACTAACCTTTAAAATCATAAACCAACTCAAACTAAGAGTTTTGAGGAGTTTCCTCTTCAAAAAATATCTTTTTCACCTTTAGCAAGTTTTTTCATCACTAAAATGACTCTGATTTTTTCTTAAAACATAGGGTTCAGAGATGAGCTCTTTTCTCCCTATCCTTGATATATGTTTCAAAATGGAAGGAGGTTTTTTTAGGTCCGTATGTCTTGAATAAAAACCTCTCCTGGGTTTTTGAAAAACATCTCCAGCTGTCCAAAATCTGCATTTGAAAAACATGTATAATACAGGAAATTTCTGTTTTATAAAAGTAGGGCTGAATTACATCCATGTATCTCCCAATTTGTAGTACATTTGAGAAAAGTGAAAGAGTTTATTGCTATTTGATATGCGATTGAAAATAACCTCTCTCATATTCTTAAAATACTTCTCTATTTTCCCAGAAACCTCCCTTGAAGTTGACTTCTCAAAGTCATAAAACAGAGAAATGCTTCATACTTGCTACGAAACTAACATCATTTTCATGGCGTTTTTTGCCTATTTTACACTAAATTCGATATGAAAGTAGGGATTATTGGCTAAAATGAACTTTTTGGAGTTGTAAGCTTTGGAAATCAAATATGTCAGAAAATGATGGCTGATGGAACATGATGTAACCTATATGGAGGTGGTTTTGAGATGAAATGAGGGTGGCCTTGAAAATTAGGATAGGCTAAATATGAAAAAATGAAATTTCCTATGCCATTTTGAAAAATGTTTAAGAAGTCCTTACCCCTTTGAGGAGTGAATTGTATGGCCATGTCAAGTAATGACTCACAAAATTATGAGTGATAACAACAAGTATGCAAGGGAAAAACTGTGTAAGTTTCACATGGAGGGCCGCAAACCTATGGATACTCCTCTTCTAGGAAACTGGAGGAAAGAGGATGCTACTTCTATAGAGGTAGTGGATGCTACTATTTATACATAGTTAGTGGGTTCAATAATGTATCTAGTGAACACGAGACCAAATATTTGCTTTGTGGTTAATCGGCTGAGTCAAGCGATGGTTAAGCCTACCAAGTTATTTTGGAAGGTGGGCAAGCATGTCTTGAGATACCTAAGGGGCACATCTGAGTATGCCTTATGGTATAGATAAATGGATGAGGTGAAGTTGCATGGATTCACGTATGCATATTGGGCAGGCAGCCCATCAGACAAAAAAAGCACATCAGGGGGGATCTTTAGCATTGGATCTACAGCTGTTTCTTGGTACAGCAGGAAGCAGAGATCCGTGGCACTCAGTTCAGTGAAAATGGAATACATGGCAGCGATTCAAGCTACATGTGCGGCTATCTGGATGAGAAATATCTTGGTTGGTTTGTTTGGTTCTCATTTGGATCCGACATTGATTCATTGCGATAGGTAGAGTTTCATTAAAATCTCGATTAATCTTGTGTTTCATGATAGATCTAAGCATACAGATATCAGGTATCATCATATCATAGATTATGTGCAGAGGAAGATCATGTTGCTTTAGTACATTCCTATGGAAGATCAAGATGCAGATATTCTGACGAAGGCGCTCACTAGGAGAAAATTCAAATACCATAGAGACAGGGTTGGGGTGAAGGATAATCCCTTTCTTTTTGAGAGAGAGTGTTGAGATTCAACAATAATATCATAGTGAAAATTATGCACCTACACTATGATGGAGCCTCGGGCTATTTTTAGGTGGATGTCTATTTATAGATGCATGAGAAAATTCTATTTATAGATGAGGTCTATTTATAGATGTATGTGCAAGTTATATTTATAGATTGCATGTCTATTTATAGATGCATGTAGGTTATTATTATCCCTTAATATTAGTTAGACAATAAACAACAATCTATTCTCAATGAGCACTTGGAAATAGTTAACTGAAGTGGAAAATCATTTAGCTGAGTGAATTTCGAGTTGAGTGGTTGGTTGGTGGGACATGCAAGTGGACTTAGTTGTAACTAAGTGATTTGAAGTTGTAACATAGTTGGAAGTGTAGTTATGAGAGTTGTAAAGTAGTTTAACTCAGTTAAGTGAGTTAAACTCAGTTGTGCTAGTTGTAACTGAAGATACACTAGTGAGAGATCAAGTGAATTAATTATTAATTAATTCACAATCAGTGGTCTCACATGCAACTGATGATTTAATACTATTAACTACATGCATTTCAGATCCAGTGGAGACCCAGTTGAGATGTAGGTGAAAGGGACATATTGACTATCATTTGTGACATTATCGGTTGCACACATGCAACCAAACACACATTGGATATGACCATGAGGATTGTGCATTCAAGGCAAGAAGGATTCCATTCATTCAGGGATTGCTATTAGCTGGGATTGCACAGTGGAGGTAGGCTATCTCGAGGCAGTAAATTGGCTAAGGAACTTGCCAATTTTTTTGTATGACAGTGTGAGACAGTTAGCTATTGTACTGAGAGCTCTTGGATTGGATCTTTGTATGTAGTTGTTTCATGATCCATGATATATTAAATAATAGAAGATAGTGGGGTTTTTAGATTTATGCTTTCTTGGTAGATTATCTGTGTTATGTTTGATTGATCTTTCTTCATGACATTGCTATTGACGATTGTGTTTTGAATTCCACAAAGATTTTGTAGAAGCAATTATGTATTTAACAGTGACATATAATTGTTAGATCAGGAGAATCCAGGAAATACATATTTTTTATTAAATTTATACAACAAGTACATGAATAATACTGTTACACTGTATGATTAATTCTGTATAATTTCAAACATAACCAATAGAAAGATAATTTTTAAACAGGAAACCTCATGAGGAGGTAAAAACTTTGTCAGAGAAAACGTATAAATAACCTAGAAATTTCCAATACATAGAGAGCAAACCCGAGCGCGAGCGCTCTGTCAGAAATTTACCATATCCATGAAATTAGCAAACAAATTTTGTGTATATAAAGAAATATAGAAGTACCTAGAAATTTAATAATGGTGTGAAGTATTAAAAACAAGAAGCACCCAAACTATTAAGAATTATATACAGTCCGTAAGGGAGTAACATAGACTAAAACCATAGTAGAATTGATAACAAATATGACTATGTTATATATATATATATATATATATATATATATATATATATATATATATATACACGCTCGCATACCAGTCAATACAAAGAACCAGAAATTTCAAAAAGAATATAGTTTGATGTTCAATGATATACGTAGACATAGAACTAAAACTCAAAACAAGGAAAAGAATTGTTCATTATGAATTTACAATAAGGCCCTCGAAGGGCTATAAACCTTCAAAGTAAATAAGAGCTTAATGGCTCACATGAGAAAACTGACAGAGCAATATTTTTCTAATAAACATAGAGAGCATTCCTAATTAGGAATGGGGTCTGAGACATCTCGGAGGAGACACCCTGCAGGTTCCTGTAGTACCTGGAAAATGAAAAAAGGGTTACAACTAAGGCAGACAATATGTTAACCGGAGATGTTGGTGAGATTTGGGTTTGGAAATAATTGTAGGAAAGAAAGAAAATAGAAATATTTATATTCGAAGGAAAAACCCCAACCAATTTCAAAAAAAAAAAAGGAGAAAATAATTATAGTTTAAAACTGAACAAAACAAATACCTTACAGTATCATAGGGGTTCGATTACGGAGGGCTGCAAAGAGATGATAGCAACTGTGAGGTCGAAATACAACTCTAAGTCTGAACTAAATTAAAAATAGTGTAGTGGAGAAACCTTTACCTGTTCTGGCCATGCTGGTGATGGGAAACTCTCGTCTGGTTGAAGAAAAGCCCAGAGATTTTCCAAAGGAGCCATGAAGACTAGATATGGTAGAAGCATAGATTAGAATAAAAAGGAGCTCCGTTAACACCTTTGTAAAAATTGCGCGAGGAAAGTTATGTGCCTGCACAATAACGCAACAAGCGGAAAAAACACAATACCAGAAGAGATCATGGTTAAAGGATAATATTTACATCAATGTTCAAACTGAGAGAGAAATGCGGAGGAGCAAAATGAAAACAGAAGTTGCAGAGCTTGGTGGTCTCACAACGATGGTGAATGGAGCGAATGGCTAGGGTTTGGGGGGTAGGGTATAACCCTAATTGTCCCAGCCTTCATCATAGATGTTGATTCAATAAAATAATCAAGGGCATAGATTAAGCCAGATGTCAAACACTTAAAAGATAATGACGTTCGATGCCACTGAGAATCAATCCAAAGATTAATAATTTTCAAACCATAAATTTCAATGGTACTGCTTATATGATTGTGCTTCTGACCATGTGCTACGGACCAAAGAGGGATTTAATCATTCTAGCTATCAAAACATTATGATTCCACTCCATAATTAAAGTTAAACTTTAAGGTTATGATATGTCATAGAATCTATGTATATAAAATGCCATGCTTTATGGTTAATGCTCCAAGTTAACATATATATGCTGGGTAATCTAAAGTTAAAGGTCATGATATTGAATTATGATAAAGATGGTAATGAATTAGGTAGAAGATTGTTAAGTAAACTCTTAACAATATATATATATATATATATATATATATATATATATATATATATATATATATATATATATATATATATATATATATATATATATATATATATATATAATGTTAATTGATATGTATACATGTTTATATATAAGTCCATATGACTTGGAATATTGGTAAAAGTAAATTTTTATTTTATTTCATTATTGTAAGTTAAAATGTTTATATTGTAAGATGCTACAGGTGGTACCAGAATAGCGTTCACAAGCGGGGGCCCAGATGGGTCACCTAATAACATTGGGTGTGTATAAAATTGTGCATAGAAATGGGAAGAAGGGATTGACAAAGTGCAATGTGTAGAAATTATATACATTAAGCATACATATGTCCTAAATTCCCCTAATCTCACAATATTTAACTTCTTGCAAAATACAGAATCATTCCACTGTTAATATTTTGCGGAAAATTAATTGCAAACACATGTGAAGCATAAATAAAAACAATCGCATATAACACAGTTGTTTAATGGGAAATCCTGAAGCTGAAAACCCCAACTATCATATATTATGTATCATGGAGATCATGTAACAATATCATACAAAGCTTAGTACATCAAGCTCTCAGTACAATCAATCGTCACACACTAACATAGAATAAATCTGCAAATCCATGCACCGATATCTACCCTCCTGCTAGCCTGCCTCCACTATGCAATCCCTATGGAAGAATAGCTTAGAATTAATTCGAATTACCCTTGCCTTGATTGCGCAATCCTCATTGGCAACTCCAATGTGTGTGTGGTGCAATCAATGCATCACTATAGTCACAACAGATAGTCCATCTCACCCTTTCACCTACCTCTCCACTGGGTCTCCACTGGAACTGACATGAACTGTAGTTAACTGTTGTATTTTTTCAGTTGATTAATGAGTTATTATTTGTGAATTAATTAACTAATTAATTCACTCCACTCTCACTAGTGTATCATTCAATTATACTAGATACAACTAGCTCAACTGAGTCTAACTCACTTTAACTGAGTTAAACTGAATACAACTCCATGAACTACTCTTCCAACTCTGTCATAACTTTTCCACTTTAGTTCTAACTGAGTCCTCCATGCATGAACCACCAGTTGCCCTTGGGAATTACGTAATTCCATCAGCCCACTGATTTTCCAAATCTGTGCACTGAAATTAAGTGCTCCAAGAGAATAAGTTGTTGTTTATTGTCAGATAAATATTAAGGGTTAATAATATCTGACATGCATCTATTTTTAGATTGACGATCTATAAATAGACTTCGCCCAATATTCTAAAAATAGAATTTCATCTATTTGTACAACTTGACCAACCATCCACAAATAGCATCCTGCAACTTTTGAAATATGATCACCATGTCTAAAAATAGACATAGTCTAAAAATAGACTTGTGCCAAAAATAGCCTGCGGGTCCACTTAGTGAAGGCGACTCTTTTCACTAAGCTCATCATCTTGTTGAATCTCAACAAGATAGGGATTGTCCTTCACCTTGATCCTATCTCTATGGTATTCGAATTTGCTCCTGGTGAGCACCTTCGTCAGAATATCTGCATCCTGATCTTCCATAGGAATGTACTGAAGCAACATGATATTCCGCTGAACACAAACTCTGATATGATGATACCAGATATGAATATGTTTAGATCTATCATGAAACAAAGGATTAATCGAGAGTTTAATGCAACTCTAATTATCACAATATATCACTGTAGGATCTGAATGAAAACCGAACAAACCGACCAGGATCTTCCTCATCCATATAGCCTCAGATGCAGCTTGACTTGCTGCCATGTATTCTACTTCCGATAAACTGAGTGCCACAGATCTTTGTTTCCTGTTGTACCAAGAAACTGCTGTAGATCTGATACTGAAAATCCCTCCTGATGTGCTCTTTCTATCCATTAGGCTACCTACCCAATCTACATCAGTGAAGCGATGCAACTTCACCTCATCCGTCTGTCTGTACCATAAGCCATACTCAGATTTGCCCTTGAGATATCTCAGGACATGCTTGCGTGCCTTCCAAAAGAGCTTGGTAGGCTTAACCATCGCTTGTTAAAGCTGGTTCACCACATAGCATATGTCCAGTCTTGTATTAACTAAATACATGAGCGAACCCACCAACTATCGATAAACAGTGGCATCCACTACCTCTGCCGATGTAGCATCCTCTTTCCTCCAATTTCCTAGAAGAGGAGTGTCAATAGGCTTGCAGCCTTGCATGTGAAACTTCTCTAGTATCTCTCGAGCATACTTTCCTTGAGACACAAATAGTTCACCTTCCCGCTGCCATATTTCCAGTCCGAGGAAATAATGAAGGAGGCCCAAATCCTTCATCTCAAACTCCTTTGCAAGATCTGCCTTGCATGAGTGTATCAACTGCTCATCACCCGTTAGTATTAAATCATTAACATAAAGAACAATGATTAAAATCTTACCCTCCACCACAATTTGGTGTAGGTTTGAATTTGCCTCACTCTTGGTGAAGACAAGTCCAGTGAAATAGCTATCGATCCATGTGTACCAAGCACGTGGTTCTTGCTTCAGCCCATACAGCGCTCTTTTTACCCTGCACACATGCGACTCACTGTTGAAGATCTCAAATCCTTCAGGCTGCTCAATGTACACGTCTTCATCAATGATGCCATTAAGGAACACAATCTTCACATCCATCTGATGAATGTTCCAACGCATCTGCGTTGAGAGAGCAAGGATGGTCCATATGGAAGAATACCATGTGATAGGTGCAAAGGTTTCTTCATAGTCAATCCCCTCGATCTGTGAGAATCCCCAGGCACAAAATATTGCCTTATACTTCTCGACACTCCCATCAGTAGCTTTCTTTACCTTGTAGATCCATCTTGATCCTACAACTGATTTACCCACCGGCCTTGGAACAATCTCCCAAGCACTATTTCTGACAATGGAGTCATACTCGTCCACCATGGCATCTACCCATGTGGGCTCCTATACTGCTTCTTCAAAATAAGATGGATCTGTCATGACACACTTGCTCATAAGAGCTATGTATCTAGTATATTAGTCAGGTGATTGTCTCTGTCTACATTGTGATGTAGAGACTCCTACATTTTGTGCCGCATCAAGCTTTAGTCTCTCAGCTTTTGTGGTACGCTTTTTGCCTTGTCTGATGTTTGGTTCTGCATGAGTGGACTCCTCCACTCCATGAATCTCCTCCTGTGGCTAATCCACATCTATAGGCTCATCTTTGGGAATAAGAAGTCCCTCCTCTGCATGCAAGTGTAGCTCCCTCTCAAGCGACAACTTCATGGCTTTCACCTCATTGAATTTTATATCCCATCGCACCACAGTCATCTGACTATCTGGAAAATACACACGATAATTATGGGGTGTTTCTATGTACCCCACAAATATCCCAACTTCTACAGTCAGCTCCAACTTCTTCTTGGCATCCTTAGTCACATGAATGTAAACAGATGAGCCAAAAATCTTCAAATGAGAAATATCATGCTTCTTACCAGTAAAAGCTTCTTCAGGTGTACTCATGCCAAATACTCTATGAGGACAATGTTTTTTCACATAAACCACAGTGTTGCATGCTTCCGCCCACAAGTGCATCGGTAGGCCCTGGTCATGCATCATCGCTCGTGCAGCACCCACGATTGTTTTGTTCTTCCTCTCCGTGACCCCATTCTATTGTGGGTTATGAGGTGCTATGAGTTCTCTTCGAATTCCTTCTTTTCTACAAAAGTCCTTGAATTCATTTGAGATATATTCACCACCATTATCGCTCTGTAGAGCTTTCAATTTCTTCCCTGACTCCTTCTCCACCAATGCTTTAAACTAACAGAACTTTGAGAATGTTTCACTCTTCTTCTGCATGAAGAAGATCCAGCGTCTACAAGAATAGCCATCAACAAATATAACATAATACATGTGTTTTTTTGTTGAATCAACTGAGAAAGGTCCACACATGTCTGTGTGAATTCTCTCAAGGATCACCGAAGCACAGTTCTCCTTCTCATGAAAGGTGGTCTTCATAAAATTACCCATAGTACATCCCTTTCACTAATCTGACTACGCAAGAGTACCCTTGGGAAGTCCAGTAGAAATCTACTGCAAAACCTTCAAAGAACCATGGTGAAGATGACCCAATCTCCTGTGCCATAATTTGCCCTCATCCCGGCTCACCACTTATTCTACTTTGCCCATCATTGCAGCGCATCCATCTACCTCCAGCTTGTAGAGATTCTTAATTCAAACCCCTACCTTCTTGGTTTGACCCATTTTTTTATGTCAAAGGAAGGCTTTTCCCTCACTGAAAACAACATCATAACCTTTATCTTCTAGCATTGCGACCGAGACCAAGTTCTTCTTTAGACCTGGAACATGCATAACATCCTTCAACAAGAATGGATTACCGGACTCCCTCTCAAAGGTAATAGTCCCAATGCCTGTTGCATTGTACCGACCATCATCGCCCATCTCTATATGCATCTGGAGGTCCTTCTCCTCCAAGTCACTAAACAACTCCTTGTCTCCCGTCATATGGAAATACGCACCACTATCAAGATAGCTTCAACAACCTTCTTGTTTTTCTTCTTTTGTGGGCAGTTAGTGGTGAAATGCCCATGTTCGTGACAGTGAAAACACTTCACTTTGGACAAATCCTTCTTCTTGCCTTTAGCTTCGGATTTTGAAGGAAATTTATTCCCCCTCCTTTTCCTTACTTTGGCAGCCAAAGCGCAATTTTCTTCATCTTCATTCTTCAATGAAGAACCATCCTTGGTACTCTGCCTTATCTCCTCCAGCACAAGATCTGACCAAAGTCGCTCCCATCCCGGTAGTTTCTCCCGTCCATTGACAGAGTCTTCGTAGCTATGCCAACTCTTCGAAAGCCCAAGGAGAGCCAAGCTCACCAAGTCTTCATCATCAACACTAACCCCCACACTTCCCAGCTCATCCTTACAGTGGAAAAACTTTGTGATATATTTTGGAATACTGTCGCCCTTCTCCATTTTTATTTTTCTGAGATTGTCTTTAAGCGCCAACTTCCTCTGGTCGCTTATACTTTGGAATAATTCTGTCAAAGCCTTCCACATTGCAAATGGAGTGACTTTCCCATGAAGGATGGACATAATATGTTCCTTCACACCTTCCAATATAATTCTTCGTGTCTTTGCTACGTTCTTTTGCCATGCGTCAAGTCCTGCATCATCACTAGCATCCGGCTTAGGAACATCGCTATCGATGAACTCCTTCAGTCCATTATCCTCCAACACTACTTCCATCTTTTCCTTCCAGGCTATGTAATTCAAGCTACCATCAAGGGCATACTCCAATCACAACCCATTGAAAGACATTTCAATGTACACTCAACTTTTGCACCAAGAATTTTCTGCAGCAAATTCGAATTGTCCACCAGCACAAACTAAGCAATTCTTCACAATTGCAATCTTCAATAATTAATACTACTTTGATACCATATAGAAATTATATACATTAAGCATGCATATGTTCTATATTCCCCTGTTCTCACAATATTTAACTTCTTGCAAAATAAATAATCATTCTGTTGTTAATCTTTTGTGGAAAATTAATTGCAAACACATGTGAAGCATAAATAAAAACAATCGCATATAACACAGTTGTTTAACAGGAAAGCCTGAAGCTGAAAACCCCAACTATCATATATTATGTATCATGGAGATCATGTAACAATCTCATACAGAGCTTAGTACATCAAGCTCTCAATACAATCAATCGTCACACACTAACATAGAAGAAATCTGCAAATCCATGCACCGATCTCTGCCCTCCTGCTAGCCTCCCTCCACAGTGAAATCCCTGTTAAAGAATAGCTCAGAATGAATTCAAATTACCCTTGCCTTGACTACGCAATCCTCATTGGCAACTCCAATGTGTGTGTGGTGCAATCAATGCATCACTATAATCACAACAGATAGTCCATCTCACCCTTTCACCTACCTCTCCATTAAGTCTCCACTAGAACTGACATGCACTGTAGTTAATTGTTGTATTTGTTCAGTTGATTAATGAGTTATTATTTGTGATAATTAACTCCACTCTCACTACTATATCATTCAATTAGACTAGATACAACTATCCCAACTGAGTCTAACTCACTTTAACTGAGTTAAACTGAATACAACTCCATGAACTACTCTTCCAACTCTGTCATAACTTTGCCACTTCAGTTCTAACTGAATCCTCCATGCATGAACCACCAGTTTCCCTTGGGAATTGTGTAATTCCCTCAGCCCACTAATTTTCCAAATCTGTGCACTGAAATTAAGTGCTCTAAGAGAATAAGTTGTTGTTTATTGTCAGATAATTATTAAGGGTTAATAATATCCGACATGCATCTATTTTTAGATTAACGATCTATAAATAGACTTCACCCAGTATTCTAAAAATAGAATTTCATCTATTTTTCCAACTTGACCAACCATCCACAAACAGCATCCTGCAACTTTTCAACTATGATCACCATGTCTAAAAATAGACATAGTCTAAAAATAGACTTGCACCAAAAATAGCTTTCGGGCCCACTTAGTGAAGGCAAATATTTTCACTAAGTTCATCATCTTGTTGAATCTCAACACAATGAGGAGGGGGTCTATATATCAAGCTCCCAGGGCTACAGGGGAAGCTCACCCCCAGTCTAACCCATATATGAATCTAGAAATCTGGGTGTAGCTGAGTGTGGATCAACAAACCAATAGATTAATCGAGGAACAACAAAGGCAAACCAGTAGACTTCTAGATATGGTGCAACAATTACAAGATGATATGGTTCGAGTAAGAAGTGATAATGAGAGGTTAATCCAAGAATAGGAGAGGATTCTTAAAAGTCTCTAGATAGAAAGAATCAAGGGACATCCCAACCAAGCCTAGAAAGAGACACCTGAGAAGAGGGTGAAAATTGACAACAAGATAATGATAAGTTGGAAGGTAGCCATACCTAGCGAAGCAACAAAAACAAGACTTATAACAAAGTAGAGTCAGGAAATGTCTCAAAACAGCAGGAGATGAAAAAATAGAAAGTGGAGTCACAAGGTGAATTATAGAAAATTAAACCTCCTACATTCGATGGAGATGTCGAAGAGGTAGAAAAAGCATGGATAATTAAGCTGAACGCATATTTTCAAGTCTATGAATACAATAGAAAATTGAAATCTCACTTGGTTATTTATCAACTGCGGGAAAAAGCCACATTATGGTGGGATGAAGTTAAAATTGTGCAAGGAAGCGAGGACAAGAATGTGACTTGGGATGAGTTCCAGCAATATTTGAAAGAAAAATACCTAATCGAGTCTTTTACAATGAAAAATATCAAAAATTGCATGATTTGTGATTGGGACAGCTGTCAATGGATGAGTTCATAACCAAATCTACCTCCTTATTGAGCTATGTGCCGTATCTAAGAGATGAAAAGGAGAAACTACAACGATTCTTGAGTAGCCTACCTACTCATATGAAGGAGAGGATCAAATTTGTGAACCCAAAGATTATGGACGAGGTGATTCGAAAAACACGTATGTGCTATCAACAGTCCAAGGTAAAAGGAGAAGCTAGTAGAAGTTGGCTACCAAAGAAGGGGCAGAAAAGTATTTCAAATTTTAAAAGAATTAGATCTGGTCATTATAAGAATGTTGTAAGAAGTACAACAAATAGATAGAAGATAAGAAACCAACAAAAACCCAAGTGGCCAACAAAAGAACAACCCACTCAAGCATCTAATAGACTAGATCATGGGCAGATCCAGAAACTGCCACTACAGTGTTGGGGATGTGATGAGGCACATTATTATAAGAATAGTCCTCACCATGGGAGAAACAAAACTGTAGATATTCTGTAAGAGGCATCCACAGTGGGGGATGTTGTATAAAACATACCAAGAATCAACGCAGCACTAGAGGATCGGTAAGCGGATTATCATCCAACCATGATAGAAATGGAAGGTAAGTTTTATTGCCAAACTGTTTCTATTTTGGTTGATCGTGGTGCCAATTTAAGTTATGTAAATCCCTGGATAGTAGAAAAATGTGACTTGCAGAGCCAGAAATTTAAAAATCCTTGGCCAATACAATTGGCCACTAGGGCAAAGAGAAGAGTTAATGCTAAAATTTCCAACTGTTCCCTAGAAGTTGGAAACCAGCATATAAAGGTTGAATTGAATATTGTACCTTTAGGCTCCTATGATATATTACTGGGAATGGATTAGTTGGAAGTGCATTGTTCACTAGTGGAATGCAAAGAGAAAATCATTTATTTTAAGGCTGAATACGGAACTCGCCAAGAATTGCAAGGAATTAAGAAACCACTTCAGTTGCATCCCATTACTGCATCTTAGCCGGGAAAATGCATTAGAAAAGGATGTCAAATTTATGCTATTCAAGTGGGATTCTCCAATTCTAAAGATAAGACCCCTATGATGGAGAATATACCGGCGGTACAATACTTTATGGATGTGTTTCAGAAAACATATCGGGAGCACCTCCAAAGTAGTATATCAATTTCAACATCGAATTAATGCCAGGGGCAACACCAACATCACGAGCACCATATCGAATGAGTGTACTTGAACTGACTGAGTTGAAAATGCCACTACAGGAATTAATGGGCAAGGGATATATTCGTCCTAGTTTTCCTCCCTTGGGGACATCAATACTGTTCGTGAAAAATAAGGATGGTACGATTCAAATGTGTGTGGATTACAGACAACTTAACAAATTAACCGTTAAGAACAAATACCCACTGCCATGGATATATGATCTTTTCAATCAAGTAAAGGGGGAAACTATATTTTCGAAAATAGATCTAAGATTTAGGTATCATCAAATATGGATAAAAGATCAGGATATATATAAAATAGCCTTCTGTGCCCGATATGGGCATTATGAATTCGTGTTTTTACAGTTCGTATTAACCAATGCACCAGCGACATTCATGAGTTTATTGCATGGAATTTTTCATCCGTTCTTGGATAAATTTGTTCTGATGTTCATTGATGATATATTAATCTACTCAAATACCATGGAGGAACATAAGGAACATTTAAAAATGGTATTAAAAATGTTGAGATATCATCAACTTTAGGCCATGTTATTTCTGCTAAAGGTATAGCAGTAGATCCTGAAAAAATAAAGACTATTATGGAATGGAATGTACCCAAAAATGTGGCAGACATACATTATTTCATGGGTTTGGATGGCTATTACCAGCGTTTTATCGATGGATTCTCTAAAATTGCCTTTCCTATAACCTCGTTGTAGTGAAAAGGGTGAGTGTTTAAGTGGACTAGCAAATGCCAAACCAGCTTCGAAAGGTTAAAAAAATTGTTGACTACAGCTCCTGTATTGAAGTTAGCTGATCCAAACAAGGAGTTTGAAGTTTTCACCGATGCTTACAAGGAAGGAGTGGGAGCATTGTTGTCACAAGACGGAAAATTTGTGGCTTATGATACTAGGAAGCTAAAAGATCATGAACAATGATATTCCGTGTATGATCTAGATTTGACTGTGGTAGTGCACGCACTCAAGGTATGGAGGTACTACCTATTGGGAAAAATGTTTGTGTTGAAAAAAAACCATATTAGCTTGAATATTTATTTAAACAAGCTGACTTGAATGATCATCAAGCAAGGTGGAATGTATTCTTAAGCGAATTTGATTTTGAAATTCAACACGTTAAAGGAAAAGAAAACCGTGTCGTTGATGCCTTAAGTAGGAAATTGCATTATGTGTATGAACTCTACTTTAACTGGGTGGAATTTAAGTTCCAGGAATAGGTGAAGGAGGCTGCAGAAAAGGATCCTGAATATCAATTTTTATGGCAACACACACAAGAAGTAGAAAGTCAAATAAAGCAATCAAATTATAAGATCAGTAATGAAAAGTTGTTGAATTTTCGAGAGAAGATATAAATTCATAATAAAATGAGTTTAAAAGAGCTAATATTGGATGAATATCACTGGAGCTCTTATTCTGGACACCCCGGTTACCAGAAAATGTTAACAACAATCAGAAAATATTAATTTTGGCCTAGAATGCATAAAAATCTCGATGAATATTTGACTAAATGTTTGGAATGTCAATAGGTCAAGGTGGAACATCAACACCCAGCAGGTTTGTTGCAACCTATTCCCGTGCCAGAATGGAAGTGGGAAGTTATATCGCTAGATTTTATTACAAGACTACCAAGATCAAAGAGACACAATGACTTGATAATGGTGGTAGTTAATCGACTGAGAAAAGAAGCTCACTTTATTCCAGTGCAGTCAAATTATAAAATCGTACAATTTGTTGACATCTTCATGAGGGAGGTGTTTAGATTACATGGCATTCTGAAAACAATCATCTCATATATAGATGTAAATTTCACCTCAACCTTTTGGAAGGCACTATTCATCGGTCTGGGGACACAAATCAAATTTAGTACCACATATCATCCACATAAGGATGGGCAGACTTAGAGAGTGAATAAAATCTTGGAAGACATGCTATGGATGTATGTAATGCAGCAACTCATGAAGTGGTAAGATTATTTTCACTTAGTATACTTTTCTTACAATAATGGATACCAAGAATCCCTCAAGATGATTCCCTTTGAGGCATTGTACAGTAGGCAATGCCAAACACCCATTAATTGGAGTAGCCCAGAAACTAAACTAATGCTTGGACCAAAAATGTTGGCTGAGATGGAGCAAGAAGTAAAGAAGATCGTACAAAATCTAAAAGTTTTCAAGGACATGCAGAAAGTATATGTGAATTGAAAGAGTACATATCGAGCATTCAAAGTGGGTGATCACATATATGTGAGAATTAGACCCAAGAAGAGAACCTTAAGGTGGACTACCTACACCAAGTTGGCTCCCCGGTTCTGTGGACCTTTCCAAATATTGAAAAGAGTGGGGTCGGTAGCCTATCGACTAGCCTTACCGGGACACATATGAGTGCACAATGTGTTTCATGTATCTATATTGAAATGATATGTGCATGATCCAAAGCATGCAATACATTGGCAGAGCATACAGGTAGGAATGAATTGGATATTAATATCTCTAAAGGGAGATAAATATTTTATTAATTAATTAAATCTTTTTTGTTTGTAGGTCAAACCAGACAACGAATTTCTAGTAGAGCCTCAATGTATTCTCGAGCAGAGATAAATAATGCTTCGGAGGTGATCCATCACCCAAGTTAAAGTGAAATGGAATCACTTTGGCCTGTAAGAGGCTACTTGGGAAGATGAAAGAATTATTCACTGGAATGGAGTAAGACACTGAGGGCGGTGTTTACCTCAATAGGGGGAAGATGTAACACCCAGATTTAAGATTGAAATGTGACTTTAAATTATACATTTGACTTTTTAAGTTAAATAGGATTAACAAGTATGTAAATCAATTTATTAACAGTATTTATTTTCTTTTTGAATAAAAGATTAATTTATGGTGTGTTTTCCATAAAATCTTAACAATATAAATAGAAACAAAAGGAAAATAGAAACACTGAGATTCGAAGCAAAAACCCCAACCAATTTTAAAAAAAAAGGTAGAAAATAATTACAGTTTAAGACAAAACAAAACAAATACCTTACAGTAGCATATGGGTTCGATTACAGAGGCTTGCAAAGAGACGATAGCAACTGTGAGGTTGAAATACAACTCTAAGCATGAACTAAATTAAAAACATAGTAGTGGAGAAACCTTTACCTATTATGGTCATGTCGGTGATGGGCAGCTCTCGTCTCATTGAAGACAAGCCCATAGATTTTCCAAAGAATCCATGAAGACGGATATGGCAGCTAGCGCACGCAACCTCTGCCGAGAGGTATAGGTTAGAATAAAAAGGAGCTTTGTTAGCACCTCTATAAAAATTTCTTGAGGAAAGCTATGTGCCTACAAAATAATCCAGCAAGCTAAAAAAATGCAATACCAGAAGAGATCATGGTTAAAGGATAAGCTTTACCTCCATGTTCAGACCAAGAGCGAAATGCGGAGGAGCAAACCAAAAATAGAAGTTGCAGAGCTCAACGTTCTCGCAATGACGATGAATGGAGCAAATGGATAGGGTTTGGGGGGTAGGGTATTACCCTAACCATCCCAACCTTCATCATAGTTGTCGATTCAATAAAATCATCAAGAGCGTAGATCAACCCATATGTTAAACACTTAAAAGATAACGACTCCGATGCCACAGAGAATCAATCCAAAGATTAATAATATGCGAGCCATAAATTGCAATGGTACTTCTTATATGAATGTGCTTCGGACCATGTGCTATGAACAAAAGCAGAATTTAATCATTCCAGCTATCAAAACATCCTGATTTTGCTCCATAATTAAAGTTAAACTCTAAGGTTATGATATTCTGTAGAATCTAAGGTTATAAAATTCCATGCTCTATGGTTAATGCTCCAAGTTAACATATATATGCTGGGTAATATAAAGTTAAAGGTCATGATATTTAATTATGATAAAGATGGTAACGCATTAGGTAGAATATTTTTAATTCAACTCTTAGCAATATACATTTGTAATGTTAATTGATATGTATAAGTGTTTATATATAAGTACATATGACTTGGAATATTGGTAAAAGTACATTTTTATTTTATTTCATTATTGTAAGTTAAAATGTTTATATGGTAAGACATTACAAAAGGTGACTGATGGAGGGTGGAAACTTAGAGTGATAATGTTGAAAGGGTCCTTCTTTGTTGTTATAACCAAACATGCAAACAAGAAATCTACTCATGCATTCATCATCAACAAACTTATCATGGAAATGGCGGAAAATATGAGTTTAATTTAACTAGAACTACTCATGCACATGAAACATAAATCTACCTTTGAACCTACAACATATTCATGATAAGAAAAGTGAAATTTATCTTAACTTTTCCATGAAATCATAAACTGAATATGTTTGGTCTGTGGTGGAATACCTTCCTTCTCAATCTCCCATGGAAGAGGTGAGAGAGGGAGATTTTCAACACAATTTTGATATTTTATATGCTACCAAAATGCAATGAAATTAACTAACCATTGAAGCATAAAGGAAAGACACAAATGTACACATGAGAGATTGAAGCCCATGGATTAGGCCCTAACCCACAAGCTCAAATCTCTAAAATCAACTCAGTGATAATAAACCAAATTCCCATTCTTATTTCATAACCACTCTCTTACATTAACAATGAAAGTAAAAAATGTCTAATACATAGCCAAGAGTTCTCTAGCTTCCTATAAAATATGAATCCTAATGAGCTCTTTCTCTTGTCTATTTATACTAGAGGATAGCTACCAACATCTCCCTACAAGTTGGGTATTTTTTTCCCTAAACTCGAGAGAAGTGGATCTTGGCTCCCTCTTATCTTCCACTTGCTCATCTACTTCTAAGAGTTAAGAAGGTGGTAAACATCCCTATGATTGCTCCTAGTTGTCCACTCCGAGTCCTGACATGGAATTTCACTAAAAAATAGCATTATTCCCTTCATTTCTGGCAATTAAATCATGTTAGGGTTCAAGTCATTGTTCAGGTTCAACAAGATGATGAGCTTAGTGAAAATTAAGCACCTTCACTAAGTGGTGTGCGCAGGCTATTTTTAGGTGTATGTCTATTTCTAGACATGGTGAGCATATTCTATAAGTTGCAGGATGCTATTTGTAGATGGTTGATCAAGTTCGAAAAATAGATGAGATTCTATTTTTAGCATATTTGGCGAAGTCTATTTAAAGATCGCTAATCTAATAATAGATGCATGTTGATTATTATTAGCCCTTAATAATAATCCGACAATAAATATAAACTTATTCTCTTGGAGCACTTTATTTCAGTGAACAGATTTGGAAAATCATTGGGCTGAAGGAATTACACAATTCCTAGGGTGGTTGGTGACTCATGCATGGAGGACTCAGTTAGAACTAAAGTGGCAGAGTTGTGACGGAGTTGGAAGAGTAGTTATGGGAGTTGTTGTTTAGTTTAACTCAGTTAAGTGAGTTAAACTCAGTTGTGCTAGTTGTATCTAGTTCTAACTAAAAATACACTAGTGAGATTTTAGTGAATTAATTAGTTAATTAATTCACAACTAATAACTCACTTTAAATTGAAAAAATACAACAGTTAACTACTTGCATGTCAGTTCCAGTGGAGACCCAGTAGAGAGATAGGTGAAAGGGTGAGATGGACTATCTGTTGTGACTATAGTGATGCATTCAATGCATCTGACACACATTGGAGATTCCAATGAGGATTGCACAGCCAAGGCAAGGCCAATTCAAATTCATTCAGTGGTCTTCGTCAGTAGGGATTACGCAGTGGAGGTAGGTTGTCAGGAGGCAAGAAATTGGTGCATAGATATGCAAATTTCTGCATGACAGTGTGTGATGATTCTATACTGAGAGCTTGATGTACTAAGATTTGTATGATATTGTTACATGATTCCATTGATATACATAATATATGATAGTTTTGGTTTTTAGCTTTAAGCTTTCCCATTAAACAACTGTGTTTATGTGCGATTGATTTTCTTCATTTGTTTGCAATTGGCAATTTAATTTCCGCAAAGAATTAAGTGGAAGGATTATGTATTTAACATAAGGTTAATTTGTTAGATCAGGAGAATCTGGTAATAATATTAGTATTAATAAATCTCTACATGGTATCAGAGTAGTGTTAATCACTGGAGATTGCAATAGTGAAGCAGTGCTCAGTTTTGTGCTGGTGGACAATTCGAATTTGCTGTAGAAATTTCTTGGTGTGACAATTGAGTATTCATTGAAATGGCTTTCAATGGGTTGCAGTTGGAGTATGCCATTGAGGGTAGCTTGAACTACATAGCCTAGAAGGATAGGATGGAGTTGGGTGCTTGAAGATAATGGACTGAAGGAGTTCATCGATAGCGATGTTCCTACACCTACTTCTTGCGATGCTGCATTAATTGACACATGGCAAAAGAAGGTAGTGAAGACAAGAAGAATTCTGTTGGAAGGTGTGAAAGACCATATTGTATCAAGCCTTCATTGGAAAGCCACTCCATTTGAAATGTGGAAGGATTTGACAGATCTTTTCCAAAGCAGCAGCAACCATAGGAAGTTGGTGCTAAAAGATAAGCTCATGTTACATGTTATTTTGTCACCACGACATTTGACTGTCTATATAGGTTCATCATTACTTATATTTTTCTCCTTTAGAAATCAAAAACCTTAAAGTTCCTAAACCAAGTCTTGGAATTGGAGAAAATCTCATTAAAACCCTTAAAATCCTAACTCCACACTTTTCCTAGTCCTTGCCTACGAACCTACAGCTATTTGTTCTATAGCCTGCGACACATCCCGCACGTTTTTCTTATTAAACCTGCGGACCCCTGTAAAAGGTAAAATAAAGGAAAAATTAAGTTCTAGAAGCCTATCTAGTCGATATTCTCCCAACTGGAAGCTTCTAGAAGCATAATCAGGTCGAGCTTCATCCCTTCATTCATGGAGCTCTATCCCTTCATTAATGGAGTTTATCCCTTGGTATTTGGAGCTCAAATCCCTTCATGAGAGGAATTTATCCCCCTCTTTATGGAAATGAAACCACCTCCCTTTTCCTATAAATTGAGCTCATTTTTCAGTCTCAAGGGTACTTGGTACTTAGTAGCTTGTGCTTAGAACTCAGTATTTTTTAGGAGAATTGCTGAAGAAATCATACTCTCTATACTTGCCATCATTGGTATGAGAACGATCACATACTCATCTCCATAACTTCATGCTAGTTTAGAGAGGAGAAGGCTTGTCAAATGGAGGGAAAACGATTGTTTAGGACCATGAAAGAACATGTATAACATCAAGGCGATAAGGTTGTAAGGTTACTTCTTATTATACAAGTTAATAGAAATGGATTTTATTTTCTCATTAAATTGTTCATGTATCTGTTTGAGTAATTTAATTCTTGGATTCCTTGATCACTGAGATAGATTAATGTTTTTTGAATTATTATATCTTGCAGGTGATTTTAATCCTTTTATTTTTCTTTAGTTGTAGGTCTCATACACTGAAGTGACCTCTTTTAGGGCAATTTGATATAATATTACAGCAAGCATTGGACTTCAGGTAGGGGCACGTCCTCATACTTCGTTATTAATAATTTTGAATAAAAAATGATCTAGAGAAAATGGTTTGCATTTGGTTGTTTGTTTCTAGATATCCTTAGGATACTAGGGAGATCGTTCTTGTCTGCAAGAAGGATTTATCTGTGTAACAGCTCAGAAAAATAAAAATGGAGAAGTTCAACAGTATTCCAAAATATCTCACAAATTTTTTCCAATGTAGGGATGAGCTGGGGAGTGTGGAAATTATAGCTACAGATGATGACTTGGTGAGATTGGCTCTCATTGGGATTCTAAAGAGTTGGCACAACTACAAAGACTCTGTTAATGGACAGGAGAAACTGCTAGATTGGGAGCGACTTTGGTCAAATCTTGTGCAGGAGGAGATAAGGCGGAATACCAGGGATGGCTCTTCATCGAAGAATGATGATGAAGAGAATTTTGCTTTGGCTACCAAAGTAAGGAAAGAGAAGGGGAGGAAGTCCCATACAAAATTTGAGGCTAAATGCAAGAAGTTGGATTTTTCCAATGTGAAGTGTTTTCACTATCATGAACATGGGCATCTCGCCACTAACTGCCCAGAGAAAAATAAGAAAAAGAAGGTTGTTGGAGATGCAGTTGGTGAGGCCTTAGCCTCGCAATTTGAACTTGATGTCTCTTTGATTTCATGCTTGGTTTCAAGCACAATGGGATCAGTGTGGTATCTTAATAGTGGTGTTTCCTTCCATATAACGGGAGACAAGGAGTTGTTTAGTGACTTGGAGGAGAAAGATCTCCAAATGCATATAGAGATGGGCGATGATGGTAGATACAGTGCGACCGACATTGGAACCATTACCTTTGAGAGGGAGTTAGGTAAACCATTTTTGTTGAAAGATGTTATGCATGTTCCAGGTCTAAAGAATAACTTGGTCTCGGTCGCCATGTTGGAGGACAGAGGTTATGACGTTGTTTTTAGCGAGGGAAAATCTTTCATGTGACATAAAAAAACAAGTCAAACTAAGAGGATAGGGATTCGAGTTAAGAATATCTACAAGCTGGAGGTAGATGGCTGTGCTGCAATGATGGGCAAAGCAGAAGAAGTGGTGAGCCGGGATGAAGGTGAATTATGGCACACGAGATTGGGCCATCTTCACCATAGCGCCCTGAAGATTTTGCAGCAGATTTCTACTGGACTTCCCAATGGTAATCTTGCACAGTTAGATTAGTGCAAGGGATGTACTATGGGTAAGTTTTTGAAGACCACCTTTCATGAGAAGGAGAACCATGCTTCAGTGATCCTGGAGAGAATTCACACATACATGTGTGGAACTTTCCCAGTTGCTTCAATATAAAAACACAATTATTATGTTATTTTTGTTGATGACTATTCTCGTATATGCTAAAACTTCTTCATGCAGAAGAAGAGTGAAACATTCTCAAAGTTCTGTGAGTTTAAAGCATTGGTGGAGAAGGAGTCGAGGAAGTAAGTGAAGGCTCTACAGAGCGATAATGGTGGTGAATATATCTCGAATGAATTCAAAGACTTTTGTAGCAAAGAATGAATTTGAAGAGAACTCATAGCGCCTCATAACCCATAGCAGAATGGGGTCATGGAGAGGAAGAACATAATGATCGTGGGTGCTACATGAGCTATGCTGCATGACCAGGGCCTATTGATGCACTTGTGGGAGAAAGCACTGCGGTTTATGTGCAAAATCGTTGTGCTCATAGAGTACTTGGAATGAGTACACCTGAAGAAGCTTTTACTGGTAAGAAGCCTGATATTTTTCATTTGAAGATTTTTGGCTCATCTGTTTACATTCATGTGACAAAGGATGCTAGGAAGAAGCTGAAGCCTACTGCTGAAGTTGGGATATTTGTGGGGTACACAGAAACACCACATAATTATCATGTGTATTTTCCAAATAGTCGGATGACTATGGTGCGACAGGATATAAAATTCAATGAGGTGAAGGCCATGAAGTTGTCGCTTGAGAGGGAGCTACACTTGCATGCAGAGGAGGAGATACTTGCTCCCAAAGATGAGCCTCTACATGTGGATCAGCCATAGGAGGATATTCATGGAGTGGAGGAGTCCACTCATGGAGAACCAAACATCAGAACAAGCAGAAAGCGTACCACATAAGCTAAGAGACTGAAGCTTGATGTGGCACATAATGTAGGAGTCCCTACATCATAGCGCAGATAGAGAGAGTCACCTGACCGATTTACTAGATACATGGATCTTATGAGCAAGTGTATCGTGGAAGAGCCTTCTTCTTTTGAAGAAGCAGCGCAAGAGCCCACATGGGTAGATGCCATGGTAGAGGAGTATGAATCCATTGTCAGAAACAGTGCTTGGGAGATTGTTCCAAGACTAGTGGGTAAATCAGTGGTAGGTTCAAGATGGATCTACAAGGTAAAGCAAGTTGTTGATGGGAGTGTCGAGAAGTATAAGGCAATATTTTTTGCCAGGGGCTTCTCATAGATCTAGGGGATTGATTATGAAGAAACCTTTGCACCTGTCGCACGGTATTCTTCCATAAGGACTATCCTTTCTCTCTCAGTGCAGATGGGTGGGCACATTCATCAGATGGATGTGAATGCTACGTTCCTTAATGGGATCATTGAGGAAGAGGTGTACATTGAGTGGCCTGAAGGATTTGAGATCTCCAGCAGCGAGTCGCATGTGTGTAGACTCAAAAGAGTGTTGTATGGGTTGAATCAAGCACCGCATGCTTGGTACACTTGGATCAACATCTATTTCACTAGACTTGGATTCACCAAGAGTGAGGCGGATGCAAACCTGTACCAAATTGTGGTGGAGGGTAAGATTTTAATCATTGTTTTTTATGTTGATGATTTAATACTAACAGGTAATGAGAAGTTGATACACTCATGCAGGGAAAATCTTGCAAAGTAGTTTGAGATGAAGGATTTGGGCCTCCTTCATTATTTCCTTGGATTGGAAATATGGCAGTGAGAAGGTGAACTATTTGTGTCTCAAGGCAAGTATGCTCAGGAGATACTTGGTAAGTTTCACATGGAGGATTAAAAGCCCATGGATACTTCTCTTCAAGGAAATTGGAGGAAAGATGATGCTGCATCGGTAGAGGTAGTGGATGCCACTATTTATCGACAGTTGGTGGGTTCGCTCATGTATTTAGTTAATACAAGACTGGACATATTCTATGTGGTGAACCAACTTATTCAAGCAATGGTTAAGCCTACCAAGCTCTTATGGAAGGCAGGAAAGCATGTCCTGAGGTATCTCAAGGGCACATCTGAGTATGGCTTATGGTACAAACAGACAGATGAGGTGAAGTTGCATGGCTTCACGAATGCAAATTAGGCAGGCAGCCCAATAGACATAAAGAGAACATCGGGAGGGGTTTTCAGTATCGGATCTATAGCAGTTTCTTGGTACAACAAGAAACAAATATCTGTGGCACTCAGTTCAATGGAAGCAGAATACATGGCAGCAAGTCAAGCTGCATGTGAGGCTATCTGGATGAGGAAGATCCTGGTTAGTTTGTTCGATTCTCATTTAGATCCTACAGTGATACATTGTGATAATGAGAGTTGCATTAAACTTTTGAATAATCCTGTGTTTCATGATAGATCTAAGCATATAGATACCAGGTATCATCATATTAGAGATTGTGTGCAGCGGAAGATCATGTTGCTTCAGTACATTCCTACGGAAGATCAGGATGCAAATATTCTGACGAAGGTGCTTAGCAAGAGAAAATTCGAATATCTTAGAGGTAGGATCGAGGTGAAGGATAATCCCTATCTTGTTGAGAGGGAGTGTTGAGATTCAACAAGATGATGAGCTTAGTGAAAATTAAGCACCTTCACTAAGTGGGGCCCATAGGCTATTTTTAGGTGTATGTATATTTTTAGACATGGTGAGCATATTCTATAATTTGCAGGATGCTATTTGTAGATGGTTGATCAAGTTGGAAAAAATGATGAGATTCTATTTTTAGAAGATTGTGTGAAGTTTATTTATAGATCACTAATCTAAAAATAGATGCATGTTGATTATTATTAGCCCTTAATAATAATCCGACAATAAATATCAACTTATTCTCTTGGAGCACTTTATTACAGTGAAAAGATTTGGAAAATCAGTGGGATGAAGAAATTACGCAATTCCTAGGGTGGTTGGTGACTCATGCATGCAGGACTCAGTTAGAACTGAAGTGGCAGAGTTGTGACAGAGTTGGAAGAGTAGTTATGGGAGTTGTTGTTTAGTTTAACTCAGTTAAGTGAGTTAAACTTAGTTGTGCTAGTTGTATCTAGTTCTAACTGAAGATACACTAGTGAGAGTTTAGTGAATTAATTAGTCAATTAATTCACAACTAATAACTCACTTGCAACTTAACAAATACAACAGTTTACTTGCATGTCAGTTCCAGTGGAGACCTAGTGGAGAGATAGTTGAAAGGGTGAGATGGACTATCTGTTGTGACTATAGTGATGCATTCAATGCATCTAACACACATTGGAGATGCCAATTAGGATTGCGCACTCAAGGCAAGGCCAATTTGGATTCATTCAGGGGACTTCTTCAGCAGGGCTTGCGCAGTGGAAGCAGGCTGTCAGGAGGCAAGAAATTGGTGTATAGATATGCAAATTTCTGCATGACAGTGTGCGACAATTCTATATTGTACTAAGAGCTTGATGTACTAAGCTTTGGATGGTATTGTTACATGATTCCATTGATATACATAATATATGATAGTTGGGGTTTTTAGCTTTAAGTTTTCTTGTTAAACAACTGTGTTTATGTGCGGTTGATTTTCTTCATGTGTTTGCAATTGGCAATTTAATTTCTGCAAAGAATTAAGTGGAAGGATTCTGTATTTAACATAAGATTAATTTTTAGATCAGGAGAATCCGGTAATACTATCCGTATTAATAAATTGTAATACTATCATGACAATCCTTTTTACACCATTCTCACTAAGAAAAATAGACAAATGTAATTAAATGTGTGAGAGAGAGTAAATAAGCTAAAAAAGTGGCATTATAATTCCTTAAAATATGACTAATGATGGCCCTCTTCAGTTTCTAATCCTATATTATATATATATTTTTATTTATTTACCATAACTCTTTATAAATTTTTTATATTTATTTATTTACCATACCTCTTTTCTAAATATGGTATTTGTCCCATGGTATTTAGCCCATTGTATTAAAATGGTATTTTTCCCATAGGCTTCACCTAAATAAAACTTGTTTTTTGAGTTGTCTTTAAATATAAAGAGGATTATGGAGTAAATATAAAAGGAGGTTTTGTTTATTTACCATGCATTTAGTTTATTTATATATTTATTTATTTACTATACTTTTGGAGTAAGTATAAAAATTGGTTTTAATTATTTACCATAATTATGGTTTGTTTATATTTTTATTTATTTACCATACCTCGTTTTTGAGTGTTTGGTAACCCTCTTTATATTTTAAATTTATATTGCGTTTATACATAATAATAATTAGTTTTAGTTTTAAATAGAGAAAAAATAGATTAAAAATGTTAAATGTTAAACATTATCTTTATGTTTATATTTACGTTTACTTTTACATGTTTATGTGTTTACATGTTTACTTGTTTCTGAGTGTTTATTTTTTTACATGTTGTAGAGCCTCTCCCCGCAATAATAGTAATATCATTTTTAATTAATATTATGCTATTAATAATTGAAATAATAATAATAATAATATCATAATAATATTAATATCATTGTTCTATTATTACTATTAATAGTTACAATAGTAATATTGTTTTTTTTGGATTACTATTATTAATATTAATGACAATATCATTATTTCTTTAGTATTATTATTAATATAATTAATATAATTAATTTGTTATTGTTAATAAAATATTACTAGCATATCTCTTAGTAGGAAGGGAACACCTAGGAGGAAGAGGATATGTAATTGTATTGAATGAAAAATTAATGATTCATTTAAAACAAGTGTTGTAGGGTAGCATACTTATGCTCTAGAAAAAAATAGATAAAATATTATAACTTGCATTGGTCAATGCTGATAGGAAGATCAAATCCTATAGTCAAATAATAAATTGATATGTGTGTACATTTACAATTTTCTTCATACATAATAATGTTGGGAAGTAACTCTTGGTACTAAGCATATTTATGTTGTAAGGCATTCCCTTTGAGAATAACTCCCCTAGCTGCTACTCTACATCATTTGGCACTATCAATATTGTGTTAGATGATTGAAATATAATGGCATCGAATGAGTTGGTTAGGGTATGTTAGTTACTACATTTCCCAATTATTCAATCCACCATTGGATGAGTTTTTGTTGGATAAAATAGAAGTGTGCTCAAATGGCCTTGGAAGAGGTTTTTACATGTAATATTCCTGGCTCTCCATGATGTGATTGTTTGATCACATGACACCATTTCTCATCTCTTTCCTTTAGGGTATTCTTGGTCATCTTCCAAGGTATGAAATAGCGTAGACAGGGGAAGACCTTTGAATTAAACATTGGAGAGTGGATGGGTGTCCCATGAACCACTGCGATATCATACATGGTTAGGGTATGATTCAATGATCCAATTTCCCCCTAAGAGCTCTGCAACTTAGGGTTTCATTCGAGTATTTCTAATTTCTAATTTTATTAAGGAATGAATCTTCTTCACCAGATTGATTAGCACATCAAAATGATGATAACTGACGTATCGATTATTTTTTCATTTTCCTTTTCAGGTAAATTTCAAACTCTTATGGGTTCTTTCTCACCATTCTCTTGGCGTGCCTGAACTTACATATGGTAATAGTGGTTGCACTACACAAACTCTTACATGTATATAGATATAATCCTTCCTGCTAAGTTCTTGGTCTCTTGTATTTGCTCGTTATTGGAAATAACCCCTGAACCATTTTTGGCTAACCTTGTTATCTTGTTTCCTTGTAGGTATGATATATTCATGCACTCAGTTATAAAGAGATAGGACTTCATATCATTCCTTATTTCTTATTTAAAATAAATATCGACTCTGATTCCATAAGCTCTTATATAGTTTCTTCTTCCAATGGATACCAGATTGTGACGTTGGCTATGAAACTCTGCTCGATTAGAGTTGGGTCGCTTTCTAGTTGCAACTTGATCTGGGGTTTTATCCTTAAAAATTACTATCGAGTTGTATTTTTAAGAAATAATTCATCAACCAATATATTTCTCTTTCTGAGACATTGTTAGCCCTTTTCCATTTTCTAGTATGATTATATTAAAAAATCGTTGCTTATACCAGATTTCATTTGACTCTTATATTTATAGCCTTATCATTTATCTCCCCTCTATGTGAGAGAATAGTGAAGAAATGGATTTTTCCTTGGTTCATGATATATCCTTAGCCTTACCATAGAAAATCGTCTCTATATCAACAAATTACAAAGCCTCACTTAAGGTAATGGAACTAGGTTGTAGAGAGGAAAACTTACCAATTGTGATAGCTTTACTATAAATATTCCTTTTGAGCAAAGAAATTGACTCTATATATATCCAGTTTAATGTACATCTATAAAGCTCCAAATATAATCCCTATAAAACTTAACTTTTACATTCCATGCCCAAATTTACTCAATCTGTTGTAGCTCCTAGAGAAAGCCTTGAGTTGTATAAAGACCAGTGCCTAGGACATCTTAAATTCAAGGAGCATATGAATCAACTTATTGCAGTTGACGATGTTAAGCTCTCATGCAACTATCACTTGGATGAATGGTTTTAATAATGGTGGAACCAAGACCCCAAGGTTAAACACAACAACTAGGAAAAATGCAGAAACTGAATACAAACTACAAATAGTAAATGTATTAGACAGTTTTAAGACAGAATGCTGTAAAGGGGGCCGACTTCTAAAATGAACACACAAATATCAAGATTATATATGAGCGATGACTATGATAGAAGATGAAGTGAGATATCAAAAATAATGGGCTTATTCAAGGATAAGAGTCCATATATACTGGGCCTATGCAAAGCTAAGAATCCATATATCTAGACTCGTACAAAGATAAGAAAGGGAGTCAAAGGAGTCAAGGGAGTCAAAAGAGTCAACTACGGGGGAACCATGAAGGTACAACGGGGAGGAAAGGGAGTAGTCCCGCTCGCCGTTGGATCGGATATATCAATGGTGGAGGTTAACATGAAGGGAGAAAGGTTGTGTGGGAGGGAGAAATGTGGAAGTAATGTGGGCCATTGGATCGCGAGGATCAATGGCCTGGATCATATCGTGGGGGATGACTGATGGATGAATGAGGCAAAGGACTTGCGATGCAATGAGGTAGCACCAACCGTTGGATCTGGGGGAGCTAGATCAATGGCTCAGATTATATCGGCAAGGAATGAACATTGTCAGTGGAACATAAAGTGGAAATAGGGAAGAGCGATGCGCGATGTGCGATGGAGCGATGAAGCGATGAAGCGATGACCATTGGATCTGCGGATGGAGATCAATGGTCTGGATTGCATCGGGTTAAATACTAGTACTGGTCATGTACCAGGTGTCCCAGGACTTACCTTACCATTACATTCACAGCGCCAAGTGTCTCCGTGGTCAGTCCCACCAAGCATTCTGGCGGGGTCTTGTAGCGGCTCTAAGCCTGTGGCCATCACCGTACAGAAAAGTTATCTCAGGTCCCACCGTATGCTACGTCATCACCATTCTAGGGGGTGAGCTTCTGCTTTCCCCTTGCCATCCTTGATCCCCCCAGAACTCTTCACACGCCTTTCTTCCTTTGTCTGCTCGGAGTATGGGCGGGTCCCGCCCTGCCTAACTGTCTTGCACCTTTATCCTCCTTTGTTTCGTGTAAAGCTTACCACAAGGCTAGAAAATGTATATGTGCCTTGTCCCATTTTTATATGGATTTTCATTCACATCAACCCATTTGCTCATTTAAGTATTTCTCCCTTTTATGCTTTGGGTGATCCCCCTTTTTAGGTTTCTTAGGGCGATGGTGAATGATATAACAACATTGGCTCCATTTGGGGATGACACGTTCATCGTTGAACGTGTCGAGAACTCCGTAGACCATATGTTAACTTTCTTCTTGTAAATACAGTCTCCTTGATGCCTTATCTTCTTTCTTCATGAAAACTCAAAGCAGCAAACATCATAATAAAAGAAACTAAATAATGTACAATATTATACAGCAGACCTTTCGGCCTGAATCAATACTGGAAAAAGGGTTTTAAGAATTTCCCATTCATAGGGGCTTCTATCAGATCACCCTGCAAATTTTCCAATCTAAAAGTGTTGTTTCCTCCTTCTTCAACAATTTTGAAAGGTCTGAACCATAGAGGATCGAATTTCCCATGCTTTCCTTTCTCAACCCTTCTTATATCCCATCTTAGCACCAGATCTCCGACCTGCATCCCTTTATCCTTAGCATGCTAATTGAACAGGTCTTTCATTTTCTCTTGGTACTCAGCCAACCTCTTATTTACTTGACTTTGAGTCTCTTCCAGCTCTACTAACTGATTCATCCTTCTAGTAAGATCATTTGGTTCCTCTTGACAATCCTGCATGAACCTAGCCACAAGTAAGGCTAATTGTATTAGGAAAACTACTGCTCTACCATAGACCAATTCATATGGGAATTTTCCTGTTGACATTTTAGTAGTGATTTTTTTTGCCCATAGTGTGAACTTGAGCTGAGAATCCCAGTTCTTCTGGTTTTCATTGATGGCCTTTTTCAATGCCCTTACCAGAGTTTTTTTTTAGGATTATGCCAATCCATTTCCCTGTGGGTAGTAAGTAGTAGAGTGTCCTAACACAATACTATATTGTTGGAAAAAATTTATAAATTTGACAGACTTAAAAGCCTGAGCATTATCTGTGACAATATTAGCAGGGCAGCCAAACCTTGAGATAATGTTATCCTCCATAAACTTGATCACCACTGTGTCTGTAGCATTCCTTGTTGGCATGGCCTCTACCCATTTAGTGAAGTAATTGGTAGCTGTTAGTATCCACTTGTGTTTCCCGCTTGAGGCAGGATGAATTTCACCAACGAAATCGATCCCCCACTGTTGGAAAGGTTCTTCTATGTGCACTAGGATCATAGGCAAAGGTGCGAACTTCTACCTTTCAGAAAATTTCTGACATTTTTCACAAGCCCTTATCCAAGTATAAACATCTCCGAAAAGTATGGGCAAGAAAAATCTTGCTTTTAGAATCTTGTGTGCCGTGGCCCTCCAGCTGTAGTGACCACCACAGATGCCCTCGTGGAATTTTGCCATTACTTCTTCTACTTCATTTTTCGTTAGGCATAAAAGTAGTATTCCTGATGGGTCTCTCTAGTACAAATGGCCATTTGCTACTATGTACTTATAATATTTTAGCCTCAACGTTCTGTACTTTGTCTTGTCGCAGCTTGGAGGACACCTAAGATTCAAGAGGTACTTTACAATTTCCTTGTACCATGGACTGAAAAGGTACTTCATATGGGTCTTTTGTGTAGCAGTTTCTATCTCGTGCTGCTCATCTACTCTTCCAGGCTCTTCATTGGCTACCATAGACAAATTTATCCCCAAAGGGTGGAAGTTTGATTCAGAAAGGATCTTGGCTAAACCTTGCCCCTTTATTAGCTTAGTGGGGCGTATCTCCAACTCATACTCCTATATCTTGACTATCCATTTGCCTCTCTTTCCTTCACTATCTCCCTGAATCAATATGTCTTTTATAGCAGCTGTGGGTACAAATGCAGTTATGGCTGACTACAATACATACATCCAGAAAGCCTTAAGGGATTTGACCAAGGCATATGCCTGTTTCTCTAGGATATTATATTTCAGCTCTACGTCGTGGAGAAATTGACTAAAGAAGGTAATAGGTTGCTCATGTCCCTCCTCATTCTTTTGCAATGATACTACTGCGACAGTGTGGGGAGATGCAAACGAAAATATGATAAAGGGTTTAGCATAATCCAGTCCTGCCAATACTGGGGCTTCTGCAAAAGCATTTTTAATTCTATTAAAAGCTTCCCACAACTCAGCAGTCCATTTCACTTCATTATTCTTCTTCAGCATCTCAGTTATGTATCGGACTATCTCTGCATCGTTCAGTATGAATCTTCTCAAGAATTTGATACGCCCAAGGAAAACTTGGACCTCTTTCTTGTTTCTGGGCAAGGGTATACCATTAATGACTTCTACCATTTTCGGGTCAATTTTTACCCCTTCCTTCGTTACAATATGTCCCAATAGTTTACCCTCTTCTAAAGAAAATATATATTCTTGAGGTTTTAAAGACAATCTATACCTGTGGCATTTGTCAAAGGTTCTGCACAAATGCTCTATATGTTCAGCATCGTCCTTTGAGAAGACTGTGATATCATCTAGATACACCACCACGAATTTTTCTTGTTCTCCCACAAAAGCAATGTCCATGGCCCTTTGAAATGTAGCCCCCGCATTGATCAATCCAAATGGCATTCGAGCATACATAAACGTTCCCCAAGGAGTTTTGAATGCAGTTTGCTTTTGGTCCTCCGGAAGTACTCCTACTTGATTATACCCAGAAAATCCATCCATCATAGACATTCGTGAAGATCCTACCACCTTCTGTAATATATGGTCCATCTTGGGCAGCAGATAATTGTCTTTCAGGGATGCTATGTTCAAGTTCTGAAAGTCGACACACAATCTTATTTCCCCATTCTTCTTTCAGACTGGGACCAAGTTGGCCACCCATTCAGAATATCTCAATGACACAATGATCTTAGCCTTCAACAGTTTCTTGATTTCATTTTCTATGGAAGGAAGGAGTAAAGGATTAATCTATCTTAATTTCTGTTTGTGTGGCTTAGCATCTCCTTTTAATGGGATCTTGTGCTGGATAACGCTAATATCAAAGGTCTTCAAATCTTGATAGGACCAGGCAAATACATCTTTGTATGTCTGAAATAGCTTCTGATATTGCTCTTTGTATTCTTCAAGTACCTTATTAGACAATTTCACAAGCTTGGGATCAGCCTCTGTGACGAGGTTCAAGTTATCTACCTGATTTTCTTCAACAACCTTACTTGGCCATATTGGGACATCATTCTTATCAAATAGTCTTTCCAGAGGGACCAGTCCTTTGGGCATTACATTCCCTTTGAGTTACAACACCTTATGACCAGCCACGGTATTATGCCATTTATTCTGAGGAAGGTCCTTTGTCTCTTCATCGCAAACATTTATGTACATATTGGAGAATTCCCCAATAGCCTCCATGAATATTTTCACTTTCTCTTTGTCTTCAAACACTTTCCAATGTTTAACATTGTCCGGGATGGAAGGATGGTAGCAAACTTCTATTTCATACCTCAGGAGGGGGTTTTGAGGTGGTCGAAAAGTGCTTACAGCTACTGCAAGAGAGTCTACCATTTTTTTTTGGTCTCTTGGCATGAATTGAATATTGAATGCTAGGAATAAATTCTCTGCCAAGTCCCATACCTAATTTCTGTAAGCCCTCAATCATGGGGGCTTGGTTTGACACTGATTTCTTACTTGTCTCACCACCAGTTCTGAATCTCCCAAAACCTTTAAGCTCTGAATATTCATATTCTTTGCTGCTTGTAGACCTAGAAGCAAGGCTTCGTATTCGGCCACATTGTTCGTGGCTTCATATTCCAATTTGAAAGATAATGGGACCAGTTGTCTAGTAGGGGAGATAAGGAGAATCCCAGCTCCATTCCCTTCCTTTGAATTAGCTCCGTAAAAGTGCAAGGTCCAAATCCCACCTTCTTCACTACTTGAAGACTGCTCAGTCTTTACTTGACCGAAAGATGGCTCCTACAAGTAATCTTGGTCTTCCTCAAGCATTAGACAAGAAAACTCACCCTCTTTGCTGTACACTGGTGAATTTACTAAATTATCAACTTTAGTGACCATCTTCACAAACCTTGTTTCCCGGTATAATCTTCTTTCTTGGCCTCCAAACATAGGGATGGTCGCATAGGTTAGGTCCAACTTTATAGATCCTCCAATTTTTGTACCTCATGATCTTGATAACAGCATCCCAAACCGAGCTGGGATGGAGGATGGGGTGATGGGGCAACCCAAAGGGTTGGTATGGAACCAACCCATAAGGTTGGTATGGAACCAACCATCCAACCAAAGGTTGATATGCAACCATCATAAGATGGTTGTATATATAGCCATCATATGATGGTTGCATACGAACAATTGGGGCTGCAAATCACTTGCCCATATAAATATCTCTACTCTTTTGATTCTAAAAGAGTCAAATTTTTGGGGATGATCAAGGATTTGGTGGTAAATCTAGCCCAAATCCCAGCTAAGAGTGTGGTAATGGACATAGTAGTGGCTAGATTTACCACCAAAATCCTTGATCATCCCCAAACATTTGACTCTTTTAGAATCAAAAGAGTAGAGATATTTATATGGGCGAGTGATCTGCAACCCCAATTGTTCCATCACTGACAGGGGCAGGAGGTTATGAGAGGCTCCAGAATCTAGCATACAATTATGAAATAACAGGTCATGAATTACTAAGGAGACATAGAAAGGGGGAGTTGAAGAATCTAGCTCCTCAACATGGGGACCGAACACAACCATGGGCCTTTCTTCTTAGAGGTTTAAACTGTCTGGGATTGGAGAAGCTCCCTGAAGAAGCATGAATGATGACACTTGAGCCTAATAGATTGGTTGCTTCAGGAGTTCAGTTAAAGGAACGGGAATTTTTACTTTTTCCAGTTGTTTCTAAAGGCTAAACGTAGGAAGAGGCTTCTCTACAAGACTTTCCTTTGGCTCTTTACTATTGGTTGGAGGTTTTTCTTTCTTTGGGATAGGTTGAACATTTATATTTGGATTAGAGGCCAACTTAGAAGAGGAAGGAATGGATTCATTTGAATGTAAAGGTTCAATTATAGGTATCTTAACTTTATCTCTGACTTTATGAACAACAGTATCCTTCTGAGGCATCTCTTCATCTTGTTCTTATGTTTGAGTTCTCTTTCTTGAGGACCTGAAATCATATTTTTTATGAAACTATGCTTGCATGAAGTCTACAAATTGTTTATAGTAGTCATCAATCTCTGGATCTTCAGCAGCACATATTTTTTCTTCTTCTTCTTGCAGGGAAAGCTCCACTCCTTCGCTTTCTTGCAAAGAATACTCAACTTCATCGTTATTGTAGTATGCAAGATATTGGTCATCTTGCCCATCGGGGATGTCTTCGGCAGGGCCATCCATCTGCCCTTCTAGATAGAGCAGGGGTTGTATATGGTCTTGTTTCTCCTTCCGATCTCTTTGTAATATTTGTAATGGAAGTTTTATGTATTGAGGATTATAACCTCTATTAGGAGCAGCTTGAAATGGCTTAGAGGAAGAGTACTTTGCATCTAGCTCAAGCTTCACCAGCTTACTCGAAAGTTTCTTGATCATTTTCCTCATCTCCTCTATTTTGTAATCTACTACCTCTCTATCTTGACCAGAGGTAGATGCTTCTTCTTTCCCTCTACATCTAGCATCATGGTTTGATCTCCCTTTTGATTTTCCTGTGGAAGAAAAGTTAGCTTCCACTTCCAATGCATTAGTTTGGGCTTCATCCAGAGAAGCAAACTTCCTTTCTCTTAAAGAGAATCCGAATTCTGACTCAAATGCTGCTAAAAACACCACTTTCGTAGCGATCTGGTGAGGCTTCATTTCGGCTGGGAGACTTTCATATAGTTTGTTAAACCTCTTGATGAACTCAGACACATCTTCATTCTATTCTTTCTAAGTGCGTTGAATTCTGTAAGACAATATCCGTGGTCTTTCTTCTCTCCCCACTTTTTGATGAAGGCATTTTCCATCTCCTCCCAATTAGTAATGGAGCGGTCTCCCAAGGTCTTGAACCATTTTCTGGCCTCTTCATCTAGAGACTGGACAAACAACCTCAACGCTAGATCCAAATGTTCAACTTTGAAATTTTATGCGAAGGCGCAGAAAGCATCTAGGTGTTTCTGAGCTTCAGTATCATTTTCTCCATTGAAACAAGGTAGGATCTTTAAGTAATCTTGAGGCATATCATTTAGGATCTGAGGCAATGCTAGGGGGGCATATTTGTTCAATAGGAAGCCAGGAACATCCATCGGAGGTTGTGGGGGTGGTGGAAAATCTTGATGTGAAAAAGGAGGTGGTGGAAGAGATGTATGTATGACAATGGGGATATATTGAACAACAGACTGAGGGATTGATTGAAATGCTGGAATATGAGAAGTGGAGACCTCTATAACTTCTTTAACTTCTTCAGCTTCGGTAGTGGGATGCAGAAATAAGCTCGTGGTATCTACATATTTAGCTTCATATTTTACTTCAATATTTTCCAGGGAGGGGCTATCTAAAGTATAATCAAGGGTTCTTACAGCAGAATCAGGACCTTGATTTTGAGCTAATTGAGAGGAGGATGGAGAGTCTTCCAGGGAGAATCTGGGAATATCTGTATAAGCTTATTTCCTTTCTCTCCAAATTCTCTTGTACAAAATATTCTCTAGGTCAGACACTAAAGGTGTTCTCAACTGGGATATATCTGACCTCAGGTGTGGCTTTCAGGAAGCCAAGACTGCAAATAGATTTATCTTTTGAATGAAATTGGATTTGCCAAGGTGAGGGATCTACAACTCCAAACCCTTCCTGCTCACCTCTTCTGAAGGGTGGATGAATTATTGTCGAGGCCCAGGGAGTTAGTTCTTTAAATTCTTTCCCCGAAAACAACACCAGAAAGATGTTGTAGCTCCTAGAGATAGCCTTGAGTTGTATAAAGACCAGTGCCTAGGACATCTTAAATGCAAGAAGCATATGACTCAACTTATTGCAGTTGACGAAGTTAAGCTTTCATGCAACTATCACTTGGATGAATGGTTTTAATAAGGGTGGAACCAATACCCCAAAGTTAAACACAACAACTAGGAAAACTACAGAAACTAAGCACAAACTGCAAATAGTAAATGTATTAGAAAACTTTAAGACATAATTTTGTAAAGGGGGCCGACTTCTAAAATGAACACACAGATATCAAATTTATATATGAGCGATGACTATGACAGAAGATGAAGTGAGATATCAACAATAATGGGCTTATTCAAGGATAAGATTCCATATATATTGGGCCTATGCAAAGATAAGAATCCATATATCTAGACTCATACAAAGATAAGAATCCATTGTAATAAATATCAGAAGAAATGTGGAAGAGATAGGAAATGAAACAAAGTATCATGCCTAAGCCATATTTAAAGCGCTATCAAACATGGGAGCACTCACATTCCAGAACATTAGATACAAGAAATGTGGAGAGATACGAAATGAACCTTTGTATTAAAAAACATGAAGAAGAGTTACAAACTGTGAATCATCCAGAGCGGAATCCCCAATTCCAACAAAGCTTCTTATTACTAAGTCCCGAAGGGATCTTAAAACATCTACTATCAAATTTCATACAAAATACATACGGAACACTCGAACTAGTGAGTCCTTTGGAAAATCTGGAACCTTTTCTTAGTGTTTGCTTCCTGTTTTTATAACCACTGATTCCTATGTGTGAGAAGATATTTTGGGAAAATATCTTCTCCACGTGCTGGTATGCTGTTGCAGGTCTAAATCAAAACAGAAATTATGATGAGGAAAAACTGCCTCTCATTATCTTACAATGTAGGCCTAAAGATGTTTCTAACTGAAAAGTAACAATTGACTGAACTGAAAGTAAAAAATGCAGGAGTAAATCTGAAGATTTCACCCGAAATGACAAAGTGAAGAGAATATATGGTAAAAATACCACACAGGCCCCATCATGACTTATCATTGTTGTTTGATGAGGTGGAGCCACTACTACTATTGGCAAAGTCAATACAGTTAGTTATGGGATAGCTAGCCTTCTAAGCTGGAGAATGCAATGCTGCTAATAGTGGAAGAGTCGGCCTTCTGCGCTGGAGGGTCCCATAGAGTGGCTAATGGTCATGATCCATTACCCCAGACGTGGAATTGCCTCTCTGCATATTTTTCTCTGCTTCCCGGGCATGGAGGATCGTCATCCTCGGCCTCGAGCCACTGTGATTGGCTATGAGACAGCCATGTGTACATTAAAAGGCCATGAAAATCTGCACAGACAGCAAACAAATTAAATAAATCCTGCGATGCGAGGGTTTGACTGCTTCAGATGGCTTGGGTAAAGGCAGAGGAGTAGTGTGGAGGCAAGAAATGCAGCAGGAGTGTTTTCATGGTAAAGACCGGGTTTCAATCTGGTTTGGCACAAAGCTTATGCAAAAGACGGTTTTGCGGAAAATCGGAGTGGTTTTCGCGCAGGCGAAATGTGGTAAGTGGTAATGAGAGTAATTGTTTGTGCTCAACCTAGTGTTCCTAAATTGAGTTCATTAATTGTCAACCAGGGTTGGTAAACTGCTGAAGTGTGGTGCACTATATGTGCCTAGGTATTTGTTTCTCACTACGTTGTGTTTAGTCTTTTATGATGTTTTTGGTTTTATGGTTTTATGTTTGAAAAGGAAAAGAACTAAGTGCTGGTGAAAATAAGCTATTGGTTATTTAAAACAGAACAAAGCCTAAACTATGGATGACAAAAAATAAATGCAAAGCTTGATAATGACTTCATTGCAAGAAAATAAATCACAACATGAGCTTGAACTTATCCAATTCATTCATTAAAAGTGTGTTGGAAGAGCTTGAGAAATGGACAGGTTAAGTGTAAATGAAGTTCTCCTAAATAAACAATCAACTCACAATATTATAAAATGATTATTTATAACACAGTAAGGTTTCTATTCTAGATTAACCTATGATGCTGAAGTTACCCTATTCTGCAACTTGACTTATCACTTCTAGGCCTTATTCATAAGTTTTGAGATTTTCTAAAATAATGCTTTGGAAAAGGCTATAGGTGAATTTGTAAAAGATTTGCAGAATGATCAAAGCCTTAAACTGATATCACTGACCCCTGTTCATGTGATGATGTATCAATATAAATTTAGAACAAAAGTAAGTTGTAAATAATGAAGGCCGAGAGACTAATTTTGACAACTAGCACTACTTGAAACACAATGGATAACACTAGGCTAGAAAGCGGTCTATCAATTTTAAAATGCAGTGACTACACTTCAACTAGAATGCCATTAATCTTTTCTTGAAACAAAAATGAACTAAGACTGAACTAGAGTGCTTCTAATATACTTGAAGTACAGTGAACAGAGTTAAACTAAAATGCCATTATCAAACTGTAAATGTAGTGACAGAGCTGAACTAAATGCAATCAACCTCCGGAGTGCTATAACTAAATTAACATGCAACTAGTCTATGGAATTCTACAGCCCATCTCGTTCAATAGGAATGATATTTTGGAAGAGTTTGTAAAACAAGTCTAGCTATATTATTCAATGCAATTGAACATAAACATAAGATTTAAAGCAAATACAACTAGAATCTAAGACACCACAGCTGTTTCTTATTCATTTTTACTGATGTTTTGGAAGAGTTTGTAAGAGTAAGATCGGTTGTGACACTTAGTGTAAACAAGCATAAATCATAAAATTTGACAGGAAATGCAACTAAAACCTACAATACCATAGCTATGCCTTATTCATCATGATGATATTTTGGAAGAGTTTATAAGAGTAAGTCTAGCTGTGATAATTAATGTAAACAAGTATGAACATAAACTTCAAAAGCTTGCCTAAGCTAGAAATGAAAACGAGACTAAAATACTTATCTAAACCGTATAAACAAGGCTACTCAGGTAGTAGGGGCCCTCTACCACCGGAGTAGCACGAAATCTACTTCAAAATTGACTAAACGCTTTCAAGGAAGTGTTGCTTCTTTCATTAAAGAGAAATTACTTCAAAAACAGAGTGTTTTCGGACTTCTGAAATCTAGCAATTAACCACAAAATCTAACCTTGTCCCTCAGTTTCCCGAGCCATATTTGTAACAAGTTTACATAACTGTCGTGAGATAACCTAGGGATAATTGTCTTTCCAAATAAAAACCAAACTATGACTCTGATGGTGGTCACATAATATAATTAAGGACATCTGGACTATCCTTGTCCTATTTGGAGTCTCTCTCCTAGTTTGAGTTCCCACGTGCATAACCACCTACAGAATTCCATTCAAACTTCGTGGAGAGAAACAAATGATGAGGGAATGATGTGGAATATGACCATATGTGTTTTCCTCTAAGATGACACATGGAACCTGCGTAGACATTAAGACAGTTGCAGAATCGGCAACTAGCTACAGAATGTCTGCATTCTGTAGCTAGATCTAGTTCAAAAAGTACTATAATGACAAAATAATAAAAACATAGCAAGTTAGTCATGATATATATTCTTAAAGAAATTTTAACTAATTCTACTGGTCATTTGAGCCTGTGATTAATAATGGACAAAGGAAATGGAATGGAATGTGGTGGAAGAAAGAACATTTTTGGAGCTCAACATACCCCCACTGCTAGATTCTTGCATGTCCTCATGCAACTATTCCATGAACTCTGAGACCTCTGCAAGAACATCCAACCCTCTTCTTCTGCTTTTCCTGGCAATCAAAGGCCTTCTGGGCTTCCTTATGACTAACTTGAATCTCAAATTTGTGAGTGCCCTGGTTAACTTTTTATTTCTCTTCTTCAATTTTTCACTGGCCTTGTGTAACTTTTGCATTTGTAGAGACAGAGTTGAATTCATATCAGTTTTCAATTTAACTTTCTCTCTCAGAATTTCATTCTCATTCTTGATATGTCTGTTGAGTATTTATAACTCATATTTATCCCTCCTTAGGATATCAACTGCAGATTTTGGTGGACTAGGAGTTCTGTCTCCTCCTTCTGAAGCTCTTTTCTCTAATGTCTCAATATAGTTGTAAATTTCTTGTTGTGCAGGGTCTATTTCAGGAGCTCCTTCATCAAAATCCTCCTCAGTAGGTGTTTCTTCGTCCTATATGTTTATGACTCTAGTTTTTTTAACCTTTTTTTTCTTTAGTATCCCTCTAAGTATGTGGCTCCTTCTCGGTTGAGATGGCCCTTCTCCTTTCTCTCTGGAAAATTTTCTTATTATCCTCTCTTTCTTAAGTTGCTTCTTAATCTGAGTCAATTTCTTAGAAAACATTTCTTCACTGCTTCCTTGTATTGTTTTACCAGTTTCAGTTTTGGAGGTTTTCCATTTTCTGCTTCTTTTTGTAGGTTTGTCTTCAGGTGGAGGTTCCTTGGGTTCTTCAAAGTGATTTCTCACTAAGAAATCTTCCCAATTATCTCCCATTTTGCTCAAATGATGTTCAATCAAAATTTTGACTAAACCATGGTGGTATAAGGTTGTTTCCAGAAATTTAATTCTCTTTTGAACACTTGAGGCCATTTTCTTTAAACTATGAAGCAAGAAAAAGGGCAAATTGAGTTCTTCTTCTAGGAAATGCATTATCAACCGAATATGATAGACATAGAAAGTACCATATCTTCCTTCACAAGTGATGAATTTTTGCAAGATAAGCAACATTTTCCTCCATTTTCTCTTTAGTGGAGAGCTAGGGATACCCTTTTTAAAAATGGTAACATCCATACCTGGTGACTTGAGTATCTGCTTCCATGCTTCGTTATGAAATTCTCTATTCTTGAACCACCTTTCTCCTTGTCTGGGCAATTTCGTTGCTTCTGCAATGAAGGCTTCAGTAATGGTGAATTTGATATCTCCTATCTCGACCTTAACTCCATTGAAGGATCTTGCAAATGTTTTGGTCACCTCTTTGTGAAACCCACTGAATTTTTCAAAGAATTGCAACCACCCTGCTTGTTGTAACATTTCTCTGACTTGAGGATAACCCTCCAAGTACTTAGTTCCCACCGGTTCTGTCCTCACTATGATACCCATCACTTCTCTTTCCAACCTTCAAATTGTTGCTCCTCTGTTCACGGTGACAATGGCTGTTACAGGGATGTTTTTAACCCACAGACGTTTCCTCTGTTTTACATACTGAAATTCTTAAGAGTTGGCTATGTGAAAGAATGATATGGAGTGATTGCGGAATGAATATAATGAGGTGAGTATGATGTATATGAGTTGAAAGATATCACATAAGAAAATACCACGGAGATATTTTGTAACGAATTCAAAATCATCATTAAATGCTTTGGCCTAGTACGTGACTAATCCAATCACTTCAGCACTTTAACCGTTTAGATTTTTTGAATGATGATCGGAGATGGGATTTGAAATGGTGGAATAGAAGGAGTTTTATCCAAAGTTTTTGTGGGAGGTTTGTTAGGCATGATCAACAAAATTAATTAAAACAACTTTTTGAATTATTCATAACTTAACTATACTAAAATCTTTCATGATATGTCATTATAATCAGAACTTTTACCTTTGCCTTTCCTCTGATTTTTTTTTTGTGTTCTTCATATGCTTTGTTCTCTCCTGAAAATCATTAATTTTTGAGTCTTCATAACCTTCTTGATTTTGCTTGTTGTCATGGATATGCAGGATCATTTTATTGCAGATCAAGTGATTACTAGACAGTGCCTTCAGGATCTCTGGCTGCAGAATGTCTGTCTGGCTGCAGAATGTCTGACTGGCTGCAGAATGTCTGATTGATTGCAGAATGTACCTATAGAGAACTTGAAACATGAAATGGAATGGTTTGGAGCATGAGTGGAATGTTGTATGGAATGAGTGAAGATGGATAATGAAATATGGTGTAATGGAATATGAATGAAGTAAATAATGGAGTGGAATAGATCACAACTTATGAAATGGAGTGAAGTATGAGAAGTGGCCTGCAATTCATGATATGTATTATTCAATTGCAGAAAGACATCAAACTTTAAAAATCTGGAATGGAAATGAGGTGGACCATGGAGTGAAATGAATGAAGTGTGGATGAATGAATGAAATGGAGTATGGATGAATGAATGAAATGAAGTATGGATGAATGAAATGAAATGGACCATAAGTGAAATGGATCTACACTTATGATTTTGTAACAACTGCTTGCAGAAAAACAAATTTGAAAAGCTAAAGTGTCAGAAAGATTCTGATTTTCACTCTACCTTTTCTGTATAAACATGCTAATCAGTGATTAGTTTTCATGTTTATACTTTATTTTATTTTTTATTTTTATTTTTTCAATAAAATGACTTCAGAAAATTCAATTAAGTTGATGAAGAAGAAAGATTCTTCTTCATTAACTTCACATCATTGTTTTCCTGGAACTTCTTGAAAAATTCTTCTCTTGAAAGTGGCTTATGATATAGCTTCAATCTATGACCATTCACAAGAAAAGTGACCTCTTCTTCATCTATTGTCCTGATTTTTATTGCTCCATTGTCAAAAAATTTCACAATTTCATATGGCCCAAGCCAATATGTTTGGAATTTACCTTGAAAATCTTTGAACTTTGAATCAAACAAGAGAGCCCAGTCACCTTCTTTGAACTTCTTTTCCTTGATGTACTTATCATGCCATCTAGTCCTTTGTTGCTGGACTATACTTGTTTTCTGAACTGCATCTTGTCTGATCTCATCCAATTCATTAATCTGCTCCAATCTATGCTTTTGTGCCTCTGTTAGATCAAGTCCTAGCTGAACTGCCATTTTGAAAGTTTGAATCTGGAACTCTATGGGAAAAAAAACTTGCTTTCCATAAACAAGTTCATAAGGAGTATGACCTGTTGTGCTTCTCCATGTAGTTCTATAGGCCCATAAGGCTTCAGGAAGCCTATCTGCCCAATCTCTTCTATGTAAATGAACAATCTTTGTTAGGATCCCTTCAATGACCTTATTAGTAGATTCCACTTGGCCATTTGCTTGTGGATGATAGGGAGTAGATTTTCTGTGTCTGATTTTGTACCTCTCCATCATTTGTTCCACTAGCCTTGATGTGAATTGAGCTCCTTGATCTGTAACAATTTCCCTTGGGACACCAAAACGAGTAAAAATATCCTCAAAAAGAAAATTAACTATAGATGCTTCATTAGCAAAAATTAATGGCTTGGCCTCTACCCATTTGGTAACATAATCAGTGCAAACTAATATATATTTCTTTTGTCTTGATGGAGGACTAATAGTTCCTACAAAATCTAAAGCCCATTTTTCAAAAGGTTCAATATGTACCTGAGGCTGCAATGGCATCTCACCTGAAGGAGAAGGTTTCCCTACCCTTTGGCAACTGTCACACCTTTTGACATACTCTTTAGCATCTTTGAAAAGGGATGGCCAATAGTATCCTAAATGAAGGACCTTATAAGTTTTCCTTTTATCAGCAAAGTGTCCGCCACAAGGTTCATCATGACATGCCTTGAGGATCTCAGGCATCTCATCTTCCCAAACACATCTCCTAATGATAAAATCTGGACCTGTTTTGTATAACTCATTAGCAACCCATGAATATTTTGCACTATCATAAATGATCTTTGTTTTGTCTCTTGCATTCATTATTGAAGGAAATTTCCCTGAAACTAAATAATTAGCAATGTCAGCAAACCAAGGAGTTTGAGTAGAAATTGCAAAAAGATATTCATCGGGAAATTGATCTTCAACTGGGGTATTGTCTTGGATGTTTTGGAGTCTAGATAGGAAATCAGCTACTGTGTTTTGTTTTCCAGGCCTATCTAGAATGGTAATGTTGAATTCTTGTAAAAGAAATAACCATCTTATGACTCTGCCATTAGTAATTGATTTGTTCATTAAGTATCTAATTACAGAATGATCAGTGTGAAAAAAAGTTTCATAGCCTGTTATATAGTGTCTGAATTTGTTTATGGCATGAACAACAACTAAAAACTCTTTTTCAGTTACAGTATAGTTTAACTCTGCAGGAGTCAAATTTTTACTGGTATAATAGATGGCATAAGGAATCAGGTCTTTTTGTCCCAATACTACTCCTAGAGCTGTATCAGAGGCATCTGTTGAGATATGAAAAGGTAACTTCCAGTTAGGTCCCCTTAAAATAGGTGCTTCAGAAATTTTTGTTTTCAGGGTTTCAAAGGCTAACTGGCAATCAGAATTCCATTTGAATTCAAAATCTTTGGTAAGTAATTTGAAGAGTGGAGATGCTATCTTGGTGAAGTTTTCTATAAATCTTCGATAATATCCTGTAAATCCTAGAAAACTCCTAACATCTTTTTGACAACTTGGAATAGATAAGTTAGATATGACTTCAACTTTTGACTCATCAAGTCTAATCCCATCCCCTGAAATGTGATGTCCTAAAACAATTCCTTCAGTAAACATCATAAAACACTTCTCATGACTAAGTGAAAGATTTGCTTCTTTACATCTCTTTAAAACTTTTTCCAAGTTTGCTAAGGCTTCTTCGAATGTGTTTCCATAAACTGTGAAATCATCCATATATAGCTCTACACAATCATGTATTAGATCTAAAAAGATTCCTAATACTACCCTTTGAAATGTTGCAGGTGCATTGCATAATCCAAATGGAAATACTCGGTAAACATAGGTACCCCAAGGACAGGTAAATGTGGTTGTGTCTTGATCCTCAAGTGCTACTTGAATTTGATTATAACCACTAAACCCATCTAGAAATGAGAAGTACTTTTTGCCAGCTAAGGTATCTAACACCTGATCTATGAAAGGTAGGGGAAAATGATCTTTAAGAGTAGCTTTGTTTAATTCTCGGTAGTCAATACATACCCTCCATTTACCATTTTTCTTTGGCACAATTACCAAAGGATAAACCCACTGACTATCTAAAATAGGATAGATAAAGTTGACATTCAACAATTTCTGCAATTCTTCTTTAACAATCTCCCTAAGATTTGGATTCATCCATCTTTGAGGTTGTCTGATTGGTTTAAAATTTTCCTCTATGTATATGTGATGAGTGCAAGTCTTGGGGCTTATCCCTTTCATGTTAGTTTACTCCCATGCATATGCAGAAGAATGTCTCTGTAAGATCTTGACTAGCTCTTCTTGTTGAGATTTTTCTAGGTTCTTGTTTATGTTTAAAGTTTTGCCTGCAAATATCTCAATTATAGAGCTGCCAAATTTATCCATAGAATAAAGAGACATCTGTCTTGATGACAAAAACTCAATGTTGGATTCTTCTTGAAATTTTTCATGTTTGTATTCCGAAGAGGATTCAAAGTTTTCTAAAGTATTTAGAATTTGACTATCTTCACTAATTTCTGAAATTGTGAAGAGAGGTTGTAAGTCTTCTTCATCCTCTATCCATTGAGTATCATCTAAATCTGTAATTGTCCTTGCTAGAGGATACAAAGTGAATTTCTTAGTTTAAATACCATCAGAGATGTACATATCACCAGATCTACAACTAATGAAAGCATCAGCTGTAGCTAACCAAGGTCTTCCTAATATAATAGGATTCCCTCCTAGATTATTCTTAGGAGTTAGGATCATGAAATCCATAGGGTACTCCCAAGAATCTAGGGACATTGGAATGTCTTCTATTACCCCATCAGGTTTGATCACAGATCTATCTGCTAATTGTAATAATGTGGGTGTAAAAAGAATATTAGGAAGTTTCAGTTTATCCATGATTTGTCTACTCATGATATTGATTGCTGCTCCTAAGTCAATGAGTGTGTTTTGGATCTCAATTCCATTGATGTGAATTTTAACAACTGGATTTCCTGGGTCTAGATACTTTGGAACAGCAATCTTACCCATCATAATGTCTGCTATTTTTCCTGCCAGTTGAATTTTCTTTGTCTCTCTTATTCTTTTTCTTGTTTTCTTCACGCTTAACTCCTTTATTGTCTTTGCTAAAATTGGAATTTCCTTTATAGCTTGTAATAATGGAATCTTAATGCAAACATTTCTCAGCTCATCTAGGAAATCATAACTAGGCACCATAATTTTTTTTTCTACACCCCTATCAATTTGTAATCTTTCTGGAAAGGGAGGTGTAGAAGTGGATGTTGATGGTTTCTCTAATACAGGAGTTGAAATGATTGGTTCTTTTTGTTATGGATTTTCAATGTTTGGGTCCTGAAAAGATGTGTCTTCTTCAAGAATTTTATTTTCCCATAGAGAATATTCCTCAGAGTTTTCTTGTTCTTGTATGATCACAGGAGGTTTCCACTTTTCAAGTATTCTTCCAGACCTAAGTTGAACATAGCTAAGGTCTAGAGGAGTAATTAAATAAGTTGGAAATTGTTGGCCTTCTATCATGTATGTATTCTAAGGATTTTTATTGTTGGGGTTTGGTATGGGTTGAGCAGGTAACTGATTTGATTTCTGAGGAAATGGCAATGGAAGTGGTTGATTTTGATGTTGTGGGTTCTGAGGATTCTGTTGAGGATTTTGTTGAGGACTTTGAGGAGAAAAATGTGGGTATGGTGGATAGGATGGTGGATACTGATAGTATTGAGAGAATCTTCCATAGGGATTTTGTGCTCTTTGTGCCCAAGCTTGAGATTTATTTTGAAATTGGGGCCAAGGTTGCTGCCAAGAATTCCAATTTGGTGGAGGTTGGTTATACATTTGATCATGGAATCCTTGTGTTCGAGGTCCTTGCCAAGGCATTCTAGAGACAAAATTGAGATATTCTGTGGAATTTGTAGGAGTTTCCTATTGAAATATAGCCTTAAGACCAGGAAGTGAAGGACATCTCTTGGTCTCATGTTTTTCTAAACAAATTACACAAGTCTCTACAACTTTTGCATCCAAAGGACATTCTCTCAAGGCATGCTTCCTTCTACATTTGGGACAAAAGATTGCTAAGGCATCAGATTCAGCTTTTTGCTTGTTTTGTAACTTAAGGGTGTTTATTTGTTCACTAAGACTCCATAAGATGTCAGATTTGAATTCATCAAGCATATGCCCTATCTCTTCCCTACTCACTGTCCCAGAAGCAGACTTACTTGCCCTTGCAAGAGCAGGGTCTCTTGGACCTTTTACAGTTTTGGATTTACCTCTTGAAAGGTTGATACATAACTCAGATATTTCAGGTAATGTGAGCTGAGATATATCCCATTTTCCCATCATGTTAAGGATATCCAACCATTCATCCCTAATTGTCTTCAACAAGAGAGCTTTTAAGGTGTCTTGGTCTAAGTTCTCCATTTTTGCTCTTTTGATGTTGTAATGAAATCTCTCCAACAAATCTTCCAGGTTTTCATCTTCTTTTTGTAACATCTTAAACACTTCCTACTTATGATTGATTGGCATACAATAATCCAAATACCTCTCTAGAAATGCTTGTTTTATATCTTCCCATGTTCTAATAGAACTGTTGATCAAACTCATAAACCACTTCAATGTTGCTCCTTTCAATGTTGAAGGAAATAGTTTAAGTTTTTGAGCATCTTGTAAGTAGTCATAAGTTCTACACGGGACTTCAAATTCAAATAGGAAGGTTTCAGGATCTTCAGTTTTAAGTCCATAGAAGTTTGGAAGGACAGAGGGTGAAATGTTTTTCATAGTTGTATTGGTTTCTTCATCTACTATAGGAAACCCAAAAGAGTTTCCCATTTCTGTTCTACCTCTTCCTCTACTTCCTTCTCCTTCTGCACCTCTACCTCCCTCTCCTCTACCTCTACCTCTACCCCCTCCAAATAATGTGTGTTCTCCATTAAAGACGCCTCCTCCCCCTTCTTCTGCCATAGTTGATTCTTCTGTGGAGGTGAAAAAGTTTGTATCTCTAGCAAGTTTCCTTGAATCTTCTCCTAAGATAGGTTCAGTGGATGAAGTGGAAGGTATTTCTAATGGAATATCTGATCTTAAGTCTTCTGGAAGTCTAGGATCAGTAAAGGATGGAATGTGGGTTTGAGTTGGAGGTGTACTGGCTCTTGGTCTAGGTGAAACAAGTGATGTTCTAGGAATCAAACTTTTTCTTCTGCTTCTTATGAATCCACCCCTTGAATCTCTCTCTCTACACATATCATTGTTTTTGGAAGTTAAGAAACAAGGCTACCTAGTTACACTTCCCCAGAAACGGCACCAAAATGTTTGTGCTCAACCTAGTGTTCCTAAATTGAGTTCATTAATTGTCAACCAGGGTTGGTAAACTGCTGAAGTGTGGTGCACTATATGTGCCTAGGTATTTGTTTCTCACTACGTTGTGTTTAGTGTTTTATGATGTTTTTGGTTTTATGGTTTTATGTTTGAAAAGGGAAAGAACTAAGTGCTAGTGAAATGAAGCTATTGGTTATTTAAAACAGAACAAAGCCTAAACTATGGATGACAAACAACAAATGCAAAGCTTGATAATGACTTCATTGCAAGAAAATAAATCACAACATGAGCTTGAACTTATCCAATTCATTCATTAAAGGTGTGTTGGAAGAGCTTGAGAAATGGACAAGTTAAGTGTAAATGAAGTTCTCCTAAATAAACAACCAACTCACAATATTACAAAATGATTATTTGTAACACAATAAGGTTTCTATTCTAGATTAACCTATGATGCTGAAGTTACCCTATTCTGCAACTTGACTTATCACTTCTAGGCCTTATTCATAAGTTTTGAGATTTTATAAAATAATGCTTGGGAAAAAGGCTATAGGTGAATTTGTAAAAGATTTGCAGAATGATCAAAGCCTTAAACTGATATTACTGACCCCTGTTCATGTGATGATGTATCAATATAAATTCAGAACAAAATTAAGTTGTAAATAATGAAGGCCGAGAGACTAATTTTGACAACTAGCACTACTTGAAACACAATGGATAACACTAGGCTAGAAAGCGGTCTATCAATTTTAAAATGCAGTGACTACACTTAAACTGGAATTCCATTAATATTTTCTTGAAACAAAATGAACTGAGACTGAACTAGAGTGATTCTAATCTACTTGAAGTACAATGAACAGAGTTAAACTAAAATGCCATTATCAAACGAGAAATATAGTGACACGGCTGAACTAATTGCAATCAACCTCCGGAGTGCTATAACTAAATTAACATGCAACTAGTCTATGGAATTCTACAACCCATCTCGTTCAATAGGAATGATATTTTGGAAGAGTTTGTAAAACAATTCTGGCTATATTATTCAATGCAATTGAACATAAACATAAGATTGAAAGCAAATACAACTAGAATCTAAGACACCACAGCTGTTTCTTATTCATTGTTACTGATGTTTTGGAAGAGTTTGTAAGAGTAAGACCGGCTATGACACTTAGTGTAAACTAGCATAAATCATAAAATTCGAAAGGAAATGCAACTAAAACCTACAATACCACAGCTATGCCTTATTCATCTTGATGATATTTTGGAAGAGTTTATAAGAGTAAGTCTAGCTGTGATAATTAATGTAAACAAGTATGAACATAAACTTCAGAAACTTGCCTAAGCTAGAAATGAAAACGAGACTAAAATACTTATCTAAACCGTATAAACAAGGCTACTCAGGTAGCAGGGGCCCTCTACCACTGGAGTAGCACGAAATCTACTTCAAAATTGACTCAACGCTTTCAAGGAAGTGCTGCTTCTTTCATTAAAGAGAAATTACTTCAAAAACAGAGTGTTTTCAGACTTCTGAAATCTAGCAATTAACCACAAAATCTAACCTTGTCCCTCGGTTTCCCGAGCCATATTTGTAACAAGTTTACATAACTGTCTTGAGATAACCTAGGGATAATTGTCTTTCCAAATAAAAACCAAACTAGGACTCTGATGGTGTTCATGTAATATAATTAAGGACCTCTGGACTGTCCTTGTCCTATTAGGAGTTTCTCTCCTAGTTTGAGTTCCCACGTGCATAACCACCTACAGAATTCCGTTCAAACTTCGTGGAGAGCAACAAATGATGAGGGAATGATGTGGAATACGACCATATGTGTTTTCCTCTAAGATGATACCTAGAACCTGTGTAGACATGAAGACAGCTGCAGAATCGGAAACTAGCTACAGAATGTCTGCATTCTGTAGCTAGATCTAGTTCAAAAAGTACTACAATGACAAAATCATAAAAACATAGCAACTTAGTCATGATATATATTCTTAAAGAAATTTTAACTAATTCTACTGATCATTTGAGCCTGTGATTAATAATGGACAAATGAAATGGAGTGGAATGTGGTGGAAGAAAGAACATCTTTGGAGCTCAACAGTAATGAACGCAATACGGTTAGGTGGGCAACACGTGTCCTTTGAAAACCACCCATTTCGCATGGAAAATGGGTTTTGGGCAGCTATGGAGAAACGAGCGCGAAACTACCTACGAGCCGTTGGATCTAAAGGGGGAGACAGATCAACGATGTGGATCACATGGAAACACAATGGGAAGGCTCCGCTTGGTCGAGTGAGACCAGTAGGAAAATATGGAAAATGAAAGAAAATATGTGTGTTGTGGGGGCACTGGAGGTATGGACAGGTTTGCGGGTCGGGTTCCCCCTAGTAAATCTCGACCGTCGGATGAAGATCTCCCATAGCCCGAGGAGTCAACTGCGAGGGCACTCGTATGGTTGACTTTTTTGCTGAAAGTACCCGCAGGTGGAAGAAGAGGTGAATCAACGTGGGCTGTCGGATCTGTGAGATGGACGGCGGAGATTGCATCGCAGGATTGGCAATCGGCTAAGAAGAGGGTCTGGGAAGGAGGAATTTAGAGGTTGGGATATGCCGATGGAGCGAGAGCCATTGGATCAAGCACGAGATCAATGGTCCAGATCAGAGCGGGGAATGCAATAGTGGATGGGTGACTGGGAAACTGGCTAAGGAGTGATAGAGCGAGGACCGTTGGATCATGATGGAGATCAATGCTGGAGACCAATTGCAGGGGAACTTGGAGGTACGGACAGATCTGTGGGATGGGTGCCTCCGTAGGGAATATAGGCCATTGGAAGAAAATATTCGGTAGTCAAAGGAGTCAACTGCGGGGGCACCATGGAGGTACAAGGGGGAGGAAAGGGAGTAGTCCCGCTAGCCGTTGGATCAGATAGATCAACGGTGGAGGTTAACGTGAAGGGAGAAAGGTTGTGTGGGAGGGAGAAAGGTGGAAGTAATGTGTGTCGTTGGATTGTGAGGATCAACGGTTCAGATCATATCACGGGGGACGAATGATGGATGAATGAGGCGGAGGACTTGCGATGCAGCGAGGTAGCACCGACCGTTGGATCTAGGGGAGCCAGATCAACAACTCAGATTATATCAGCGGGGAATGAACGTTGGTGGTGGAACATAAAGTGGAAATGGGGAAGAGCGATGCGCGATGTGCGATGGAGTGATGAAGCAATGAAGCGATGACCATTGGATCTGCAGATGGATATAAATGGTCCGAATTGTGTCAGGTTAAGTACCAGTACTGGTCGTGTACCGGGTGTCCTAGGACTTACCTTACCGTTACATTCACAGCGCCAGGTGTCTCCGTGGTCGGTCCCGCCAAGCATTCCAGCGGGATCTTGTAGTAGCTCTAAGCCCGTGGCCATCACCCCACGGAAAAGCTATCTTGGGTCCCACCATATGCTATGTCATCACCATTCTGAGGGGTGAGCTTCCGATTCCCCCCCGGAACTCTTCATGCGCCTTTCTTCCTTTGTCTCCCCCCAGAACTCTTTACGCGCCTTTCTTCCTTTGTCTGCTTAGAGTATGGGTGGGCCTCGCCCTGCCTAGCTGTCTTGCACCTTTATCCTCCTTTGTTTCGTGTAAAGCTTACTGCAAGGCTAGAAAATGTATATGATGCCTTGTCCCTTTTTATATGGATTTTCATTCACATAAACCCATTCGCTCCTTTAAATATTTCTCCCTTTTATGCTTTGGGTGATCCCCCTTTTTAGGTTTCTTAGGGCGGTGTTGAATGATATAACAACACAATCATTGATCAACAAATTTACTCATTTTATGATTGCATAATATCATTTTGTCTTGAATCACACAAACCAACATCACTGAAGATACAATAAATATTACCAATGTATACTTCAACTAATAGAGGGATCCTTTATGCACAAATTGCAAGTTTTGCTCCATCTAACAATGAAAATTGTGCCAATTTAATCTACATTTGGATTTTGGAAACAAAAATCACAAACATTTCATTAATTTAATGAAGTTGGAAAATTTACAAAATGGAAACATTTCCAAATGCCAAAAAACAATTGAAAATGTTATCAAATAGCCTCTAGGAACAAAACCAAGGTTATACATCTTGATTTTCTGGCACAAGATTAGACTTGAAGAAAGGCTCGAGTTTGTCTACAAGGAAGTCCTCTCAAAAAGCCTAATGGATAAGTAAATCAATTATACCATATCTTATAAGAGAGTGAAGAAAAGTAAATGTGATAAGGTCTCATGTACTAATCTGAATATGGGAAAGCTTGTTATTTCTATGCAAGCTCCCTCATCAGTATTAAAAATGCATTTAAGGATAGTCTCATGTTAACCATTTGTGAAGGGGTTTATGTGTGTAGTTTCATGTGTCTTTGATGACCAAAATATGAGTTAATTAACAATTAAAAACTCATATACAACAAATGAAATGCAGTAAAATAACCCACAACAATCACATAACACAATGGGTGATGATGGAGTTCACCCCTCCTAAACTACATCTCCATGGACCTGCTTTAGCTAGCTAGGCCCTCTTGGGATTAAGAGCAAAATGTATGATTACAAGCACTAGTATTGCTCCAATGGTTTTTATAATTATTCCATTGCCTTCATATCACTCAAATACCCCAAAAATGACTATCCAATCTCTGAATTTTGGTTACTAGCTCCTTTAGGCTTAACCTCCAACCCTGGTGGCTATGGGCTTGTTTAATCTCCAAAGTGACAAAAGAACCTTCATATTTTCTCTAAAGCCTCTATAAACTATACCACTATGTTTAGAGCATTAAGTATATCAAAAATTGACTATTCATTCACTGAAATTGGCCTTCAGCTGATATGGGCATGGCCTTCCCTCCTAATGGCCCTAGGATTCAAAATTCTTCAAGTGACCGAAAACACTTGTAGATAAGCTCCATTGACTCTGCAACTTGTTCCAATGGATTCAAAGCATGCCAATATGATAATAATGACTAACCTTGAGCAAAACTTGGTCAAAATTTGACCAAGATAGGCCTCATTAAAGTTTTCCCTAGATTCTGCCTCTAAATCTGGAAAACTGACAGTTAGCTCCACCAAATCTGGAAGTTCTACTAAATTTGGGGCGCTGCCAAAAATCTTGCCAGATTAATTGCTGGATTAATTAGGAGATAAGCATATATTAAAGGCGGGTTAAATTCACAAATCTGCACTTAACTAGGTGCTTAAAACCTGGTCTTATGGTGCGGGGTCATGTGGAGGAGGGTTAGCCCACTTCGTTCCTTTGCCCCCGAAATCCGCACTGCATTCAAATAAAATTCGTGCGTGATATTTTCAAGTTCTAGCTTCATGGCGCATTGGTAGAAAATAATAGTGCTTAGGGGGAGGTCACGGGGTCGAACCCCGACCTTGCCCCCTCCATGCACGTTTTTTGCACCGCGTATTTTATAACCCAACGTATATATGAATATGCTCCAACGTATGCTAAAACATTTATAAACCTTTGAAATACTACCCAAAACTTTGGATATATCCATTGAATACACCACCGTTGAATATAATATGCCAACACTGTTTATTAAATTTCAACGTATTTGTATTTTCACTTTGGGTTTAATACAATGTAATGCCACCATTGTTTAAAATGCCAAAACATATTAAAATGAACCCTCCACCAAACTTTAATATTTGACTGATATATATATATATGATAAATAAAACTATATAAAAATTAAAAATATATATTAAATCAATCTTAATTTAAAATAAAGTAATTTCCAACATATAAATTCATCATGAACCCACATTAACCTTGGAGGACATTGGGCAATTTTTACCTTCACAAACCAAACTGGTGAATCCAATTGTGCCAGTTGTCATAGTCCCATTGGACAAAAAATGAAGAAGATTCTTTGCATGCTGACTAGACTGCCATGTCATCAGCTGTACTTGTTCTACAATATTTTTTTAAAACTTTTCATGTTTTGAACGGTGATCAACAGAGCATAACTTCCTCATCCGAACTTGGTTTTCAATGAAACGAGTTGCATTGGATTCCTTGTGATGGGCTGGTCGCTTTTGTTTTGGTTTGGTGTAATTATGAGCACTTTCATTTTTGAGTTAATTTTTGCCTCTGATCCAAATTTTGATCACTCCTTCCCACTGACATGCTTTTGGACCTTCAAAAGATGGTTATATCATGAGTGTTGAACACTCTTTTGTTTCCCAATCTCTATCATCATTATTCTACTTGGAAAATTCTCTATGACAACCACTTGTCCATTGACATGCCTTGCCTTGCCTTGCAACTAGCTTGGCTCTTCAACCATTGTTCTTGTTTTGTTGCTGACCCAATCCAAGACTTGTTGGCTTCTTGCTTATATAATACCTTTTTTGTACCAAATCGATTCCTCATTTCCTTCAGACTGAGAATATTGTTCCTCCTTTGCACAATGAGTGAACTACAGCAATGATCCAACATCAGTAAAAATAAGAAAATAAATAACCATTCCTTTACCTCCACAATTCCAAATTCCACATCTGGAAGAATGCATTTGCCATATCCTTCTCTTCTTAGCGTCAACACATAAAATAGTCTACAATGGATGCAAACGTTTTTTGACATCTTGTTAGAAACAACACATTATGTAAGAAAAAAATTGACGACATATCCTCTTGCTCCTTCAAAGCAACAAATTTCACATCATGTGAACATTGCCATGTACTCTCACATCTCGGTGTCAAAATTCATCGACCAAACACAATTCAACAAAAAGATGCCTCTTCAAACAACTAAATCTCAAGTCAAGCATAAGCATGCATAAAAGATTTACGATTCTTTTCCCAAAACAAAAAGAATTTCACATCTCATGAAACACTTCGTCAACATCTCCTTTTCATCTTTGGAGAGAAAAACAACTCTTCCATGTCGATATGACATGCAACACACAATCAACACAAGTCAACACTCATGCATGTGCAAATGATCAACACTCTTAAGTTGAAAACATACTTGTTAAACAAAGAAATCAACCAACACAAGTCAATTACTCATGCATGTTCAAGCACAATGAAATCATCAAAATTCCACTGCTTATACACAAAAACTCTCACATGTATACAATTCTTCAACTCTCTCACAAGTACAATCATAAGTACAAGAAACCCATTCATATGTACATGTACTTAAAGATGAAATGAACAAATTTTTCTGCAATAAAGTGAGTCAACATACTCCACTTTCCAACACATTCTTGGCATAAACATGCAACATGCATTCAATAGGAAAAGAATGCATCAACATCAAAAGACATGCAAAACCTTAATTGGATAAGAAATCTAACCATCTCTTACCAAACCATTTCAATGGCACTTCTTTCAACTACACATCATCATCATGTGACTCATCTTGACCCACATCAATTATGGAATCTTATTTTCCATTCTTTCCATTCTCTTTCTCCACCTTCTTCAAATGTCGTGGATGAATTGTTGGATACAAATTCCAACACTTGTCTACAAGATGACCTTGCTTATGCAAATGAGTGCAAAACAATTGCCTCTTATTTTCAACATGGCTTTCTTTGTCTTTGTCTTTCTTCCTCCTTTGCTTTAAAATTTTCTTGTGCATGGCTATCTTCTTCCAACACTTTGAAGCATTATGTTATCCAAACCACAAAAGGAACATGCAAACTTCCTCCAAATCTTATGTGAGAATTTTCCATGTTTATCATAATTAAAAGCAACTTGATAAAAAGCAGATTTATACCTTCAAAATTCACCTTTGTCGCCTTCTTGAGGAGGTGACTTTGATTAGGTAGTGGCTCACTTTGGAATACCAACAATGCATTCAATAACTATGGAGATTTCAACATCCTCTTGTTCCCCATTCTTATTAGTTGCATGATTATGAGCACCTTCTTGCAAAGTGGGTGCAATAATTTTGCATTCCTCATGAACAAAATCTTCACAACCTTGAGGTAATGAAAATGAAATGAAATTCCTTCTTGGAACACCTTCATGTTCCTCCTTGACTTTATAGCATTCTCCATCATGTTGTCCATAACCAAGACCCAAATATCTAGGCCTCTCCTCAACAACAATTGGCTCAACTATGCCTTGTGCATGTTTTCCCAATCCTTTACCTTCATAGCCCATATTCATCAATAATTTGGACCCTATTCCTCTAGTGTGTCTTTCAAAAGGACCTACACATTCATTTTTAGAGGAAATTGAAGATAAACTTGAATTTCATACCTCTTTTTCAAGTACATGCTTGGCTAAGGCTTCCTTGGCAACATGGAGCTGAGTCTCCATCTCATTCATATTTTCTAGGTTTTCATTTGAAATATGGAGCTAAGTCTCCATCTCATGCATCTTCTCAAGAAGCTCTTTCTTCTCCTCTTTCATGGTAATCAACTACTCTTGAATTATATTTCTCTCCCTCTTATCTTCATACTTCTCTTGCATCATATCAATCATGATGTAGAGTTTCTGCAACATCTCTTTATAAAAGAGTTTTTGTAAGGAAGATTGACTAGAAACATCACTTAATGAAGCTTTCAACACACATGAAATGCATACAAATCTTCTTTGTTGTGATTTGAGAATATGAAGTCTCAATCTTGTCCTTATTCTTCACACATAAACTTGCACAAATTAAAATTCTCCTTGCACAAATTCACAAACCAATAGCTATAGAAGAATTAGCTAACCTTGGCTAAAATGAGCTAAACTAAACCTTTGATACCAAATTGATCTTCATATGGGAAAATCTGTTATTGCTATGCAAGATCCATCATCAGTATTAAAAATGTGTTTAAGGATCGTCTCATGTTAACCATTTGGGAATGGATTTATGTGTGTGGTTTAATGTGTCTTTGATGATCAAATTATGAGTTAATTAACAATTTAAAATTCATATACAGAAAATAAAATGCAGTAAAATAACTCACAACAATCACATAACACAATGTATGATGATGGAGTTCACCCCTCCTAGGCTACATCTCCATGGACTTGCTTTAACCAGCTAGGCCCTCTTGTGATTAAGAGAAAATGTCTGATTAAAAGCACCAGTATTGATCCAATGGTTTTTATAAATGTTCCATTGGCTTCAAAACACTCAAATACCCCAAAAATGACTATTTGTTCTCTGAATTTGGCTACCAGCTCCTCTAGGCTTGACCTCCAACCCCGGTAGCCATGGGCTTGTTTAATCTCCAAAGTAACAAACGCACCTTCAGATGTGCTCCAACACCTCTATAAACTATAACACTATGTTCAGAGCATCAAATCATCAGAAATTGACTATTCATTCACTAAAATTGGCCTTCAGCTGATCTGGGCATGGCCTTCCCTCCTGGTGGCCCTAGGCTTCAAAATTCTTGAAGTGACCAAAACCACCTGTAGATGAGCTCCATTGCCTCTACAAGCTATTCCAATGGATTTATATCATGCCAATATACTAAGAATGACTATCCAAGAGCAAAAATTGGTCAAAATTGACCAAGATAGGCCTCATTAAAGTTTTCCTTAGATTCTACCTCTAAATCTGGAAAACTGCCAGTTAGCTCCACCAAATTTGGAAGTTCCGCTAAATTTGGGGCACTGCCAAAAATCCCACCAGATTAAGTGTTGCATTAATTAGGACATAAGAATGTATTAAAGGCCTCAAAAAAAAATGCACGTTTTTTGCACCGCGTATTTTATAACCCAACATATATATGAATATGCTCCAATGTATACCAAACCATTTATAAACATTTGAAATGTTATCCACAACTTTAGATATATTCGTTCAATACACCACCGTTGAATATAATATGCCGCCATCGTTTATTAAATTTCAACATATTTGTACTTGCACTTTGGGTTTAATACAATGTAATGCCACCATTGTTTAAAATGCCAAAACGTATTAAAATTCATGCTCCACTAAACTTTAATATTTGAATGAAATATGTGGATTTTAAGTAACTTTGGATATATCCATTGAATACGCCTCTGTTGAATATGCCACCGTTGAATATAATATGTCGCCACTGTTTATTAAATTTCAACATATTTGTACTTGCACTTTGGGTTTAATACAATGTAATGCCACCATTGTTTAAAATGCCAAAATGTATTAAAATGCATTCTTCACCAAACTTTAATATTTGAATGAAATATGTGGATTTTAAGTTATATATAAGATTTTGAATTAATTAATATATATATATTAATTCAACCTTAATTCAAAATAAAATAATTTCCAACATATAAATTCATCATGAACCCATATTCAACCTTGTAGGACATTGGACGATTTTTACCTTCATAAACCAAACTGGCGAATCCAATTGCACCACTTGTCATGTCCCATTGGACAAAAAATGAAGAATATTTTCTGCATGCTGACTAGACTGCCATGTCATCAGTTGTACCTCTTCTGCAATATTTTTTTTTTAAATTTCCCTATTCTGAACGGAGATGAGCATACCATAAATTCCTCATCCGAACTCTATTTCAGCGAAACAAGTTTCATTGGATTCCTTGCGATGGGCCGGTCGCTTTCATTCTAGTTTGGTGCAATTCTGAACACTTTCATTTTTTACCTAAATTTTTCCCCTAATCCAGATTCTAATCACTCCTTCCCACTGACATGCTTTTGGACCCAAAAAAGCTAGTTATCTCATGAGTGCTGAACACTCTTATGTTTCCCAAGTTCTATCATCTTGAATTCTACTTGGAAAATTCGCTATGACAACCACTTGTCCATTGACATGCCTTGCAACTGGCTTGGCTCTTCAACCATTGTTCTCCTTTTGTTGCTGACCCAATCCAAAACTTGTTGGTTGCTTGCTGATATAATACTTTTGTTGTACCAAATCGACCCCTTGGTGCTTTCCCACTGAGAAACTTGTATCTCCTTTGCACAATGAGTAAACTACAACAATGATACAACATCAGTAAAAATAATAAAAGGAATGACCATTCTTTTACCTCCACAGTTCCAAATTCCACATCAGGAAGTTTGCATTCGCCATATCATTCTATTCTTGTTGTCAACACATAAAATAGTCTACAATGGCTGCAAACGTTTTTTGACATCTTGTCACAAACAACACATCATGCAAGCAACAACTTGACGACATATCCTCTTTCTCCTTCAAAGCAACAAATTTCACATCATGTGAACATCGCCATGTAATCTCACATCTCGGTGTCAAAATTCATTGACCAAACACAAGTCGACAAAAACATGCCTCTTCAAACAACTAACTCTCAAGTCAAGCATAAGCATGTGTAAAAACTTGAAGATTATTTTCCCGAAACAAAAATAATTTCACATCTCATGAAACACTTCGTCAACATCTCCTTTTCATCTTTGGAGACAAAATCAACTATTCCAAGTCGATATGACATGCAACACACAATCAACACAAGTCGACACTCATGCATGTGCAAATGATCAAACCGCTCAAGCTAACAACATACATGTTAAACAAATAATTTGACCAACACAAATCAATTACTCATGCATGTTCAAGCACAATGAAATCATCAAAATTCCATTGTTCATACACAAAAACTCTCATGCGTATACAATTCTTCAACTCTCTCACAAGTACAATCATAAGTACAAGAAACCCATTCATATGTACATGTACTTAAAGCTGAAATGAACAAATTTTTCTGCAATAAAGTGAGTTAACATACTCCACTTTCCAACACCTTCTTGGCATAAACATGCAACATGAATTCAATAGGCAAAGAATGTATCATCATCAAAATACATGGAAAGCCTTAATTGGATAAGAAATCTAACCTTCTCTTACCAAACCATTTCAATGGTGCTTCTTTCAAGTGCACATCATCATCATGTGACTCATCTTGACCCACATCAATTATGGAATCTTCTTTTCCATTCTCTCCATTCTCTTTCTCCACCTTCTTAAAATGTCGTGGATGACTTGTTGGACACAAAGTCCAACACTTGTCTACAAGATGACCTTGCTTATGGTAATGAATGCAAAACAATTGCCTCTTCTTTTCAACATGCCTTGATTTGTCTTTGGCTTTATGCCTCATTTTCTTCAAAGTTTCTTGTGCATGGCTATCTTCTTCCAACACTTTGAAACATTATGGTTATCCAAACCACAAAAATAACTTGCAAAATTTCTCCAAATATTATGTGAGAAATTTCCATGTTTATCATAATCAAAAGCAACTTGATTAAAATCATATTTATACCATGAAAATTCACCTTTGTTGCCTTCTTGAGGAGGTGAATTTGATGAGGTAGTGGCTCTCTTTGGAATACCAACAATGCATTCAATAACTGTAGAGATTTCATTATCCTCTTGTTCGCCATTCTCATTAGATGCATGCTCATGAGCACCTTCTTGCAAAGTGGGTGTGAAAATTTTTCATTCCTCATGAACACAATCTTCACAATCTTCAAGTAATGAACATGAAATGAAAGTCCTTCTTGGAACACCTTCATGTGCCTCCTTGGATTTAGAGATTTCTCCATCATGTTGTCCATAACCAAGACCCAAATATCTAGGCCTTTCCTCAACAACAATTGGCTTAACTATGCCTTGTGCATGTTTTCCCAATCCTTTACCTTCGTAGCCCATATTCATAAATAATTTGGCCCCCATTCATCTAGTGTGTCTTTCAAAAGGACCTACACATTCATTTTGAGAGGAAATTGAAGATAAAATTGAATTGCATACCTCTTTTTCAAGTACATGCTTGCCTAAGGCTTCCTTGGCAACATGGAGTTGAGTCTCCATCTCATGCATCTTTGCTAGGTTTTCATTTGAAATATGGAATTGAGTCTCCATCTCATGCATCTTCTTAAGAAGCTCTTGCTTCTCCTCTTTCATGGCAATCAACTACTGTTGAAGTATATTTCTCTCCCTCTTATCTTCATACTTCTCTTGCATCCTATCAATCATGATGTAGAGTTTCTGAAACATCTCTTTATAAAAGAGTTTTTGTAAGGAAGATTGACTAGAAACATCACTTAATGAAGCTGCCATCACATATGAAATGTATACAAAGCTTCTTTGTTGTGATTTCAGAATCTTAAGTCTCAATCTTTTCCTTCTTCTTCACACATAAACTTGCACAAATTAAAATTCTCCTTGCTCAAATTCACAAACGAATAGCTATAGAAGAATTAGCTAACCTTGGCTAAAATGAGCTAAACTGAAGCTCTAATAGCAATTTGATCTGAATATGGTCAAACTTGTTATTGCTATGCAAGCTCCAACATCAGTATTTAAAATGTGTTTAAGGATCGCCTCATGTTAACCATTTGTGAAGGGGTCTATGTGTGTAGTTTCATGTGTCTTTGATGATTAAATTATGAGTTAATTAACAATTTAAAATTAATACACATCAAATGAAATGCAGAAAAATAACTCACAGCAATCACATAACACAATGAATGATAATGGAGTTTACCCCTCCTGGGCTACATCTCCATGGACCTGCTTTAATTAATTAGGCCCTCTTGGGATTAAGAGTAAAATGTATGATTACATGCACCAATATTTCTCTAATGGTTTTTCTGACTGTTACATTGGCTTCAAAACACTCAAATACCCCAAAAATGACTTTTCAGTCTCTGAATTTGTTTATCAGCTCCTCTAGGCTTGACCTTCAACCTCGGTGGCCATGGGCTTGTTTAATATCCAAAGTGACAAAATCACCTTCATATTTGCTCCAACGCCTCTATAAACAATACCATTGTGTTCATAGCATCAAATACATTAAAAATTGACTATTCATTCACTGAAATTGGCCTTCAGCTGATCTGGGCATGGCCTTCCCTCCTAGTTGCCCTAGGCTTCAAAATTCTTCAAGTGATGAAAAACACATGTATATGAGCTCCATTCCCTATGAAAGATGTTCCAATGGATTCAGAGCATGCCAATATGCGAAGAATGACTATCCTTGAGCATAAATTGGTCGAAAATTGAACAAGATAGGCCTCATTAAAGTTTTCCTTAGATTCTGCCTCTAAATCTGGAAAACTACTAGTTAACTCCACCAAATCCGGAAGTTCCACTAAATTTGGGGTGCTGCCAAAAATCCTGCCAGATTAAGTGCTAGATTAATTAGGAGATAATCATGTATTAAAGGCAAGTTAACTGCAGAAATCTGCACTTAACTTGGTCTTACGGTGCGTGGTCATGTGGAGGAGGGTTGGCCCGCTCCATTCCTCCGCCCTCAAAATCCGCACTGCATTCAAATACAAATTCACATGCCATATTTTCAAGTTTTGGCTTCGTGACACGTTGGTAGAAGGTGGTAGTGCTTGGGGGAGGTCACAGGATCGAACCCCGTCCTCGCCCCCTTCATGCACGTTTTTTGCACCGCGTATTTTATAACCTAACATATATATGAATATGCTCCAACGTATGCCAAACCATTTATAAACCTTTGAAACTCTATCCAAAATTTTGGATATATCCGTTGAATACACCACCATTGAATATAATATGCTACCACTATTTATTAAATTTCAACGTATTTGTATTTGTATTTGCACTTTGGGTTTAATACAATGTAATGCCACCGTTGTTTAAAATACCAAAACGTATTAAAATGCATGCTCCACCAAACTTTAATATTTGAATGAAACCCCCTTTATGCACGTTTTTTGCAACACCTATTTTATAACCTAACATATATATGAATATTCTCCAACGTATGCCAAACCATTTATAAAACTTTGAAACTCTATCCAAAACTTTGGATATATTCGTTGAATACACCACCATTGAATATAATATGCTACCACCATTTATTAAATTTCAACGTATTTATTTTTTCACTTTGGGTTTAATACAATGTAATGCCACCATTATTTAAAATGTCAAAACATATTAAAATGCATGCTCCACCAAACTTTAATATTTGAATGAAACCGCGTATTTTATAACCTAACATATATATAAATACGCTCCAACGTATGCCAAACCATTTATAAACCTTTTAAAATCTATCCAAAAGTTTGATACTGTAAAACACCACCATTGAATATAATATGCCACCACCATTTATTAATTTCAATGCATTCGTATTTTCACTTTGGGTTTAATACAATGTAATGCCACCGTTGTTTAAAATTCCAAAACGCATTAAAATGCATGTTCCACCAAACTTAAATATTTGAATGAAATATGTGGATTTTAAGTTATATATAAGGTTTTGAATTAAAATATTATATATATATATATATATGATAAATAAAACCTTATAAAATATTAAAAATATATATTTAATATAAAATATATATCAATTTTTATTTTTTTTTCTGAACAAGACTAATTCTATTAAAAAAAGAAACATATTGTACAAACAGAGCTTGCATGCAAGCGATGCTGAGAAGCAGGGGAGCCAGAGGTGGAAGGCTAACAACCCCGCTCCTGAATAATTGTCAAGGAATGAACAAGAGATAACAAGGAGAGCAGAAAAACAAGAGCTAGACAAAGATATCTACCCAGAGTGGGTGGAATCTGCCAGACAGAATTTTTTCCCTTTTTTCTTGCTTACTTTGACCCAGCCATTAGAATTTGGCTAGACCGCGACCAGTTGTAGACTATTCTGCGTTGAGGGCGGAATATCCTTATCAGAATTGGAGGAAGAAGATTCATGCGAGCGTTTCTGAGAGATCAGAGGGGCAGAGGGATCCGTGGAATTGACTGGGGGAGCTTCCATCGGAGTCTCAACATTCTCCCCATTTGCATCAATTTCTTCTTCATCCGAGCTGGAAGAGTCTGTGTCCTCCATGGGGGGAGGAGGAACACAGGGATTCCAGCTCTTGGATTTGGATTTGCGATTGAGATTCTTCTTTTTGTCTTGGAGCTGAGAGCAATTATTTTGGAGATGCCCCGTTTGATGACAATGGCGACATCTGAAGGCCGTATTCTCATAATCCAAAGTTTGTGTCCAATGGAAGTCCCCAAATTTGAGGTTGATCTGATCCGGTAATCCTTTACTAATGTCTATTTCCACGCACAATCTACCATAGGTGTAGAGTCCATTCTCCCTTCTTGAGGTGTCTGTGGCAAGATATCGCCCTAAGGAATCACCTATGGCTAAGAAAATAGAGAAGTGCCATAGATGCGCCGGAAGGTTTGGAAGCCTGACCCAAATGGGGAGTTTGGTGATGACAGTTGTAGAAGGGTCGAAATCTAGAAACCATGGAGTGATGAAGAGCCCAGCCGTGCCCCAGAACCAAGGACCTCCAGTTAGGGCTTTCTGGTAGTCTTCATTTGAATCAAAAGCCACAATGAAGAAGCCTTTCGAGCATAGGTAGATCTTGCTTTTATTAGTCCAGTTGGAGTGGATCCATTGGTATAAATATGTTGTACGAGGCCATAGGCCATTAAATCTGCATATGATTGCGGTATCAGCGAATTTCTGATAATGATCGGTAAGCGCAGGATGAGAGAGTTCTATAGAGGGAATTTCCTCTAATTTATCCGCTAGAAATGGCTTGGGAGCCATGGCTGGCTGTGCAGCTTTCAAAGAGGTCCGAGGATGGACTGCATCTTTATGAACTGCATCTTTGTAAGAGAAAGGATTCAGAAGAGGTCTGCCCGAAGGACCCTCCTCTTAGCCTCAGAGTTAAAATAATAGAAGCATCTCTTTGAATACAGTAAAAGGAGAGGGGAAAAGGTTCCTCTAACTGTTTACCTTTATACAGTAATCTTTGATAAGAGGAGGGAATCCCCAGTCGAAGTTTGAGCTTACTTAAAAGCTCATGTACAAGACCTATTGCACGCACCCATTGCAGCATCGTTTTACCAGAGAGGAGGGTGATTTGGATTTGAAATGTAGGGGCTTCTGTTGGCAGATCTAGCTGACCCAAGAAGTGATACTGCTTCCTGCATGGGGAGTGTTGATCATTTCAGCCCCCAGTGAATCTTTGATGAGAAATCCTTCCCGGTCCCGATTACCGTTACCCTTCCCGCCCCCTGAAATGCATAAGAAAGGCCACAACTACGCATTCAAAGTTATGAGAGGTCTAGCCCCTTTAGCCATGGCCCCCTATATCTTACTATCCACATAACCATATCTCAGGACCAAGGGTTAAGTCCCAAAGGTGCTTAAGCATATACGTCTATCGCGCGCACCCTGGACCGTTCGATTAACCCTTAAATCGATGGCTCAGAGTCTTATTTTCTATGGTGGTCCCCACGCCCACAACCACTGCTCGAAAACCGACCTGTTTATTCTGCACCACCTTTGCTGGGCAGGCGGTATTCCCCATTGGGCCAGCAATTCCATACGCTACTTGCCAAGTGTCCCAGGGTATGGCCTCAATACCGCTCTCTCCCGTGCATTAATGTTCGACTGAATTCATGCAGCGAAATTCATATAAGCCGTCTGATCTTGAGCGTTCGATCCAATGACTCTTATTCTCCAAAGTTGTGCAGCTTTTAGTTCCCATCCATATTGCCCCTGGCCCACCTTCTCATTGCTTCTAGATGCATTCTTCACCGTAGATTACCCTCGAAATTGGATGGTTAAGGTCTGCTTGACCCTCGCAGTTGACCAAACCCCGTAGCCCATACTCCACGTCATCATGCTACGTGTTCTTGTCTCATTATCTAGCGTACACCTATATGTTTCGTCTGGAGGGTTATGTTTATGTTTTTTAATTTAATATAATTAGCTAACCCTCACCAAATACATTCATCGCCATTTTCATAATTATGCTGCGTTTTTCATCGCCACCCTGTAATCCTTCCACCACCCTGCATGCTTTTACCATTTGGCCATGTCCTCACCACTACCATCGATGACACTTCCATGTCCCTCGCACTGTGTCTGGGCTTCTCTAACACGTTTGTGGGTTTTGCAGGTATATAAGGAGAAGCTACCATAATTCTTCGCCTCCATCACAGAGGCCAAGATCACCTCTAAGGATGATTCTTAATAGAAAAATTGAAGAGGGGAGATCGGCGTAGTTGCTGTGATATGACTTCATTAAAGGAAGCAGAGATAAAATCCATTGAATCTCACAAGTGTATTCAAAAGATAGATTACATGGCAAGAAATATTAATGGGGTATCATACAAATATTAGTGAAAGATCGAGAAAGCCAGTGTCCGGCTTCATGATTTTTAATGCCAATTCAAAGTTGGAGGGCCGATAGTACCACACACAAACACCAACATCCTCCAGGTATTATTGCAGCAGGTTTCTCTTTTAGAAAAGGACAAAATGTTTGAATATTTTATTCTCTATGTCTTATTTATGAGGAGATGTTCATCCCCAGCATTTATTCCACAGAGCAGCAGCAGAGTACTTACAGCAGTTTAACGCCGTCAAACAGTGTGGGCGGGCACTCTCTCACCATTCAGGTTTTAATGAGTCAATTAAATGTTTACCGACTTCTTCTATTAGGTTTTTCTCCTTCTTCTTCTATAAAAACCCAGGAGAAAGACGTTGTAAGGGTTCCAGATTTTATTAGAAAATTGTGCAGTGAAAGGCATTTTTTGTATACATCTTGTAAAGCTTCTGTGTGAAGGCTCAGAGCCCGTAGGGTCTCAGTGAGGAGGAGTTCTATCTGTAATGAGGATTCTGGTCTTTGGTATTTCACAGTATGTAACTTTCTCTTATGTGTTTAAGATAACATTTCATTTCATCCACTTTCTTGTATCATGTTTTGGAATGTGAGTGGCTCGTTGGTTTGGTAAGGATTCATCCTAGTTGATGCCCATGCTTAAATCAGTCAAGCGCTTTAAATATGGCTCATGCATGATATACTGTTTCATATTCATCTCAACCATCTTTCTGCTATATTAGTTGCTTTGGGAGGGTGCTTTTAAAATGCCATTGTCATGTATGGATTCTTAGATTGATAAGCCCATATATGGTTATGTTGTGTATCTGGGTATCAGCCCAATGTTGACTAGTATCTTCTTAACTTTTCTTTCACCGCATTCACTTTCTGATATTTGATTTCTGTGGCATATTACTTGAATCGGCCCTCTTTGCAGTAAATTGTCTCTTAACTGTCTGATGCTTTAATATTGGAGCTTTGCATTGTGCCTCTGCAACATTACTTTCCCTGTGACAGTTTCTGTGATTTCTGGTTCCATTTAAATCAATTTCCTTGTTTTACAAGAGATAGCAGGAGAGTTTTGGATTGACACCCAAGTTATATGATACACTCCTTGCTATGATAAGATGTCCTAGGCACTGGTCTATGGAAACTCTAGGCTGTCTCTAGGAGCGACAATATCTGTCGACAACATCTTTCTGGTGCCGTTGCCGGGGACGAATTTAAGAATATCAGTTTCCCTGGGCCTCGACAAATCATATTCACTCTCTAATCAGGTGAGCACAGAGAGTTGAAGAGTTGTATATCTCTCACCTTGGCGACTCCACACTGTTGTTTATTTGATAAATCTATTTGTAGTTCTGGATCCTCGAAAGCCACACCTGAGGTTAGAAAAGTCACAGCCAAAATCACCTTCAGTATCTAACCCAGGAAAGACCAAATGACTCCTCTGGTAGAAGACTCTGAACTAGTTGAGAAGATGCAGTGATCACCTTTGCAGAAACATGGATCCAAACATGGATAGGGATACAAAGCTAAATGCTTTGAATGATCAAATATATGAATTAAAGAGAATGTTTAATAAAGTGCTGAAGAGGTATATGGCTAATATGAATACAAATGATGATTATTTAGGACATCCCATGCCTCTTCCAGAACAAGGACAAACTCAGGACCTAGATAACAAGCAAGACATGTATGATGTTTTGAAACCTATGGAGGATGAAGAGGAAAGCGATCAAGAATTTCCTGAATTCGTACCTATGTCTTGTATTATGCTGGTCAGAGAATTTCACAGCCTAATAGCAAAGGTAAATAGGGAATGTTGCTTGGAGGAAACGAGAGACCACATAGAAGATGTAAAATATGATGTGGAGGAAGAAATCACTCATGGGCCTTGCAGTCTAGCCGAGTATCATCAGGTTCACAAGGACTGGCCTGAATCAGAGAGAAATCAAGAAACATCAGAAGATCCCCAAGACTCCCCTGCAAGCACAACTGAGGATATTCTGGAGGAGGTACAAGAAGATAGCCTGCCTCCAAATCAACTAGTACGAGAAAAAGAAAGCTGCTGCTCTTCTGCACAAAGGAACACAAAACAATTATCTCCTTTGATGGGAGAAGAGGCTGACCAGATATTAAATCAGCAACCTGCCTTAGAAATTTTCTATGGAACACCCACTCTTGCCCATTCGTCTTATGAGTTTGATTGTACAGATCCAAAAGACTCCTCTATGGATCAGGACGAAGAAGGACCTGCTGAGAATATGACAGGTTTGATTAGTGACATTGCTTACGATTATGACTTTCCTAGTTATGATTTATTTGATGATGATTGTTTCCAGAGAGAAGCTGAGTCTACAGAACCATCATCAGTAGACTCATGGGAGGAAAGCCAGGGCCACAATCTCAGAATAGTAATGAAACCAGTCAGCCTATATATGATACAGATGGGGAGAGCTATGATAGTATAATAGCAGATGAAGATTCCTTGAATCCTAATTCTGCTATACCACAGATCATCAGCGAGACTGGAAACCAACAGCTTTCCTTTACAGAAGATGAGGAGATAAGCAAAGAGGAAATTCCTGAGCAGATTGAAATTAAGGGGCCTTCTCCTGAAAATGAAGAAGAGATGAAACATACCCCTGCTCAAGAATACATAGAGCTCTTCATGGAGCTCAGCTCATCAGAGAAGAATATATCAGAGCCCCTAGAGGACAGCACTGTCATATATGATGAGTCATCCAGTTTGGAAAATGAAGAAAATGAAGGAGATTATCTTCCTCAAGAGAGTCTTGTTCTTGATCCAGTGGAAGAAGAAGAAATCCTCGATGAAGCCTGCCTGCCAGATATTCATAACCGGGTATCATTTCATGATCCTTACGATCATTTCCTGAAAACATTTGAAAAAGGATCTAGGGTCTTTTTAAGCAGCATGTTGCAAATAGAAAGGAATTTTTTCAAAGCTGCCATCATGGAAAAAAAAATAAGAGATACCACTTCCTTTATAAATACAAGAAGAAGGTGATCAGGCTTTCAAGAGCCATATTGAAGATGCGGTGGAAAATGCAGAAATCAAAGCTGCCCAGGATGAAGACAACCTACCAATCATGGAAGACCTAAAAGAAGAGATGGTACATCATGTGTTCATTGATCCTGTGGCAGAATATATGGGGGCCCTGATTTTCTCAAATTCTCCAACATTGATCATTCGCCAGGGCCATATTCACCAGGAGAGGCCACCACTGATGGTGACCACATTTTTTAAGAACCACATGCAGAGCACCCTGTGGTTATCTCTGACAGGTAGTCAGTGCTCCTTTCCTTTTTTTTTACTGCTTGACTGGCTGCACTGGCATTATTATATCACCTAGAGCACCAGAGTTTTCCAGAGTAGAGTAGGGTAGGTAGGAAAAGCTAAATAAAGCTCAACTTGTGAGCACGTAGTTAGTTGATTTAATTTCTGCAAAGTCCAGTGAGCCAGACAGTCTAATCCTGGCTTGGCTATTTTTGGTTCCTAGTTTCATCTTTGTTTGAATAATATGGTTGTCATAACAAACTATGAAATGAGATGCAGAGGGGCTGAAGAGAAAAGTCCGCATATCAAGTGATCAGATGGTCTGCAGCTTCTTGACATGTCCGGGGATGAATTTGCCGTCCCCAAATGCAGCCGATGTTGATCATTTCAGCGCCCAGTGAATCTTTCATGAGAAATCCTTCCCGGTCCTGATTACCATTACCCTTTCTGCCCACTGAAATGCATAAGAAGGGCCACAAATACACATTCGAAGTTATGAGAGGTCTAGCCCCTTTAGCCGTGGCCCCCTATATCTTACTGTCTACATAACCATATCTCAAGACCAAGGGTTAAGTCCCAAAGGCGCTTAAGCGTATACGTCTATCACGCACACCATGGACCATTCGATTAGCCCATAAATCGATGGATCGGAGTCTTATTTGCTATGGTGGTCCCCATGCCCGCAACCACTGCTCGAAAACCAGCCTGTTTATTCCGCATCACCTTTGCTGGGCAGGCGGTATTCCCCATTGGGCCAGCGATTCCATACGTTGCCTGCCAAGTGTCCCAGGGTACGGCCTCAATACTGCTCTCTCCCGCGCATTAATGTTCGACTGAAGTCATGCAGTGAAATTCATATAAGCCGTCCGATCTTGAGCGTTCGATCCAATGGCTCTTGTTCTCCAAAGTTGTGCAGCTTTTAGTTCCCATCCATATCACCCCTGGCCCACCTCCTCATTGCTGCTAGATGCATTCTTCACCATAGATTACTCTCGAAATTGGACGGTCAAGATCTGCTTGACCCTCACAGTTGACCAAACCCCGTAGCCCATACTCCACATCATCATGCTACGTGTTCTTGTCGCATTATCTAGCATACACCTATATGTTTCGTCTGGAGGGTTATGTTTATGTTTTAAATTTAATATAATTAGCTAACCCTCACCAAATACATTCATCACCATTTTCATAATTATGTTGTGTTTTTCGTCGCCACCCTGTAATCCTTCCGCCACCCTGCATGCTTTTACCATTTGGCCATGTCCTCACCACTACCATCGATGACACTTCCATGTCCCTCGCACCTATTTCTAGGCTTCTCTAATGCATTTGTGGGTTTTTCAGGTATATAAGGAGAAGCTGCCGTAGTTCATCGCCTCCATCACAGAGGCCAAGATCACCTCTAAGGATGATTATTAATAGAAAAATTGAAGAGGGGAGATCGGGGTAGTTGCTGTGATATGAATTCATTAAAGGAAGCAGAGATAAAATCCATTAAATCCCACAGTTGTATTCAAAATACAGATTACACGGCAAGAAATATTAATGGGGCAGCATACAAATATCAGTGAAAGATCGAGAAAGCCAGTGTCCAGCTTCATGATTTTGAATCCCAATTCAAAGCTGGAGGGCCGAGAGTACCACACACAAACACCAACATCCTCCAGGTCTTATTGCAGCAGGTTTCTCTTTTAGCAAAGGACAGAATGTTTGAATATTTTATTCTCTATGTCTTATTTCTGAGGAGATTTTCATCCCCAACATTTATTCCATAGAGCAGCAGCAGAGTACTTACAGCAGTTTAGCGCTGTCAAACAGTGTGGGCGGGCACTCTCTCACCATTCAGGTTTTAATGAGTCAATTAAATGTTCACCGACTTCTTCTATTAGGTTTTTCTCCTTCTTCTTCTATAAAAACCCAGGGGAAAGACATTGTAAGGGTTCCAGACTTATATTAGAAAATTGTGCAGCGAAAGGCACATTTGTATACATTTTGTAAAGCTTCTGTATGAAGGCTCAAAGCCCGTAGGGTCTCAGTGAGGAGGAGTTCTATCTGTAATGAGGATTCTGGTCTTTGGTATTTCACAGTATGTAACTTTCTCTTATGTGTTTAATATAACATTTCATTTCATCCACTTTCTTGTATCATGTTTTGGAATGCGAGTGGCTCACTGGTTTGGTAAGGATTCATCCTAGTTGATGCCCATACTTAAATCAGTCAAGTGCTTTAAATAGGGCTCATGCATGATATACTATTCCATATTCATCTCAATCATCTTTCTACTATATTAGTTGCTTTGGGAGGGTGCTTTTAAAACGCCATTGTCATGTATGGATTCTTAGATTGATAATCCCATATATGGTTCTGTTGTGTATCTGGGTATCAACCCAATGTTGACTAGTATCTTCTTAACTTTTCTTTCACCGCATTCACTTTCTGATATTTGATTTCTGTGGCATATTACTTGAACCGGCCCTCTTTGCAGTAAATTGTCTCTTAACTGTCTGATGCTTTAATATTGGAGCTTTGCATTGTGCCTCTACAACATTACTTTCCCTGTGACAGTTTCTGTGATTTCTAGTTCCATTTAAATCAATTTCCTTGTTTCACAAGAGATAGTAGGAGAGTTTTGGATTGACACCCAAGTTATATGATACACTCCTTGCTATGATAAGATGTCCTAGGCACTGGTCTATGGAAACTCTACGCTGTCTCTAGGAGCAACAATATTTGTCGACAACAGGGAGGAAGTGGGATCTAAGGCCACACTTGCTTGGATTGCATGATCCTTGTGGATATGGCTTTTTACAGCATGCTCTGTGCAGCTTCCTATCGCCCCGCTGTTGTGGAGAAGTGCTTTTACCTGGGTATTCCCAAATGCAGCCAAGACTTTAGTGAAAGCCTATGATCCGTTGCCCTCAGTGGTGTCGGAGGCTACCCTAAGAGTTGGAGAGTAATCCCAAATCTGAAATCCAGTTGAAACCATTGTGACTGCAGCAAGAACTGTGGAAGTATAGCCACCAGAAGCCTCCTTGAGAAATGCGTCGTTGCCGTCAGCATCCTCGTCTTTGCATGCGGGTTTAAACCTTGAATCTGCAACCATAGCCGAATATGTTTCTGAATGGGTGAAACGGTGCTGCGAGCTGTGCATTTTCTAAGCGTAGAGACTCCAGGGGATCGCGGCAAGGAAACTCGCAGAGCCTACTTTCTCTTCCTTGGTGTCGGCGGCTACAGAGCCAACCAAGACCGAGGAAACGAAGGTAATGGCGGTGGACATGGCAATTAGGTTTTGCAGAGCTCATTCCTCTTCAATTTTCACAATTGGTGATTTAAAATATATATTAATTCAAGCTTACTTCAAAATAAAATAATTTCTAATATATAAATTCATCAAGAACCCACATTCAACCTTGGAGGACATTGGACGATTTTTACCTTCACAAAGCAAACTGGTGAATCCAATTGTGCCACTTGTCACAGTCATACTGGACAAAAACTGAAGAAGATTCTTTGCATGCTGACTAGATTGCCATGTCATCAGCTATACCTATTCTACAGTATTTTCTAAAAATTTCCATGTTCTAAGCGTTGATCAACAGACCATAACTTCCTCATCCAAACTTCATTTTCAATGAAACGAGTTACATTAGATTCCTTGCTATGGTCTAATTGCTTTCATTATGGTTTGGTGCATTTTTGAGCTAATTTTTTCCCTTTATCCAGATTCTGATCATGTACTTTTTAAGAATTTTTTCATAACATTCAAAAGAAACTTTTAAACACTTCAAGATAATTCTTTGTTTCCAAAACCACTCAAACTGATGGTTTTTTTAGGTAGTTATTGCTTCTCACTTTTACCATGCAATTTAGATTATATTAAGTATATATAGTATCTATTTAGGATTTGATGTCTTATTGTCATTCCTCTCATAAAAATGAGGAATATGATGATGACTTGGACCTCTTTGATGAGGAGACTTAGGAAGAAAAGAAGGCAGTAGAAGACTGAGAAGCATCTAAAAAGAATCAAGCAAAAGGAAGGAAAGTGAGTATATATTTTTTTACTTGGACCTTGTTTCTTGAACCATTTTTATAAATTTCAGGATTCCTTTGGCTTATCTGACTGAAAATTATGTGCATTCAGGTCCATATATTGATGTGGTTGTATCCATTGTTTACAACATTATCTTTTGACGTGGTTGTATCTACTATTTATGAAATTAACAGGTGCGATGGAATAAGATGATGATGATGAGAAATACTATAGGTTTATTTAAGGTTGTTGATCATGAAACAATTAGGATCATATGATGCCTACATGTTCTTGTAATTTTATGACTAAGAATTCTCTTAACTTTTTTTGTTTATGCATTTGTTTTTTCTTATTTTATGAGTAATTATTCCCTTGACTTATTTCTATTAATGCATTTGATTTTGTTTCTAATCATAAAGTAATGTCCCGATGATGTTCGCGAATGTTCTTTGTGGAGGATAGGTATGAAAATGTAGAATTTGAATTTATGAAAAGACTTATATATGTGTATGATTCAATTTCAATGCCCAATTATAATTTCAAATTTTCATTGCCTCTTTTTTTTGGATAGAGTTTGATTTCCTTTACTATCCTTATCCATTAAAAACAATGATAAAGTCCACCGATGTTGAATATATGACTCAATAAACAAAATGATATAAGGAGACTTATAAAATGTTATGCAACCAGCTCACAAAATAAAATAAAAGATAGATCAAAGACTTAAAAATTATCCACTTCGAGGAGGAAACCTCATTTACATTAAATAAATGAACAATTCTTGGGTGATTCAAATTACAAAACCTCCCTTCTATATATAGGAGTCTAAGGGGTCACAATATAATCAGATTCGACATAAAAATAATAATGTAAGGGCATAACAATAACAATAGTGTGATTCTATGGGACACAATAATAACAATATGGGAACTACTTGGGCACAACAATAACAATAAGGGGGCTACACTAACAATAACAATAAGGGGATACACTAGTATTATAGAGACCTAACATTCCACTATCCTTGAAAAAAGTGTTCTCCTCAATGATTGAGTAGTTTTGGATGTTTCTATATAAAATTCTCATCTTCCCGTGTGGAATATTCAGTGGGTAAGTTCTTCCACTTGATGAGATACTATGAAATTGATCAATTTTGTAGCTGTCAAGTTCTTTTTTTTGTGTTTGCTTCAAGTTCTAATATGATTTTTCCTTCCTCATCAAGTTCTCAAAATATTTTTTGAACTGGGAGCTTGTCACCTATAACCTTGTTTAAGCATGAAACAGGGAAAACTGGGTGCACTTGGGAAGATGCAGGAAGCTCCAATTTCTATGCCATAGTACCAATATTTTGAAACATATTGTAAGGACCATAATACTTTGGTTATAATTTATTATCCATTTTAGCTTGATTGAGGGACATTTGTTTATATGGTTGTAGCCGTAAAAATACCCAGTTTCCTAAATCAAAACTTCTCTCGTTGTGATGTTGATCTTTCTGTTGTTTCATGTGATTTTGTGCCAAAGTGAGGTTATCCTTTAAGAGTTGGAGAAATTGTTATTGATGCTCGATGTGATATTCCACTGAGTGAACCTTAGAATTTTCTCTCAAATATGACGTGATGGACGGTGGATGATATCCTTAAAGTGTCATAAATGGGATCATTTTTGTTGTAGTATGGAAGGAAGTGTTATACCACAATTTAGCCAGAGATAACCACTTGACCCATTGTACCTGTTTATTAGATACAAAGCAAAAAAGATATCCTTCTAAACATTTTTTCACTATCTCAGTTTTCCCATCTGATTGAGGATGATAAGATGAGCAATGAGCTAATTGAGTACCCAAACAAGAAAATAATTCCGTCCTAAAATTTCTAGTGAAAATGGGATCTCTGTCATTTACAATAATCTTTGGGTTTCCATGTAGCTTTTGAATTGTTTCGATAAATATAATAACAATTGTACTGGATTTAAATGGATGAGATAATACACAAAAGTGTGCATACTTGGTAAGTCTATAAAAAACCACCATGGTGACACTATTTCCTTCAAAATTGGGTAAACCTGTCATAAAATCCATTGAAACCTCCTCCCAAAATTGACTTGGAATGGATAAGATTTGTAGCCAACCCAAGTTCTTAATTGTCTCAACTTTATTTTGTTGGCAAACCAAACATTCTGCCACAAACTTTTGAATATTAGATTTAAGGCCATCCCAAAAAAAATTCTTCTTAACGTTTTGGTAAGTTTTTAAAAATCTTGAGTGTGCTCCTAAGTGAGAGGTGTGCAATTCCAGAAGAATATTTTGTTTGATTTGGGAATTCTTGCAAAGGTATAAGTGATCTTTGTACCATAATGAATCATTTTTCCAGCTAAATGTATTAGATGTACTGGGATCTTTCTACAACTTTTGAATGAGTGCCCACACTTCTTCTTTATTCTTCCATTAATCCCTTGCTTCAGTTATCCTATATGTTTGGATAATATAAATGGCACAAAGAAATGAGTCGGCATCCTCATCCTTTCATAAGAGTGCATATGCAACAACATTTTTCTTCCCTTTTTTGGAGATGATTTAAAAGTCATAACCCAACATCTTTGTGACCCATTTTTTATTCTCTTCCAAATATAATATTTTTTCTAGAAATTATTTAAGACTATCATGATCCGTTTTTACCTTGAAGTGTCTTCCCATTAGGTACGGTCGCCATTGCTTTAGTGCATGTAGTATTGCCAAAATTTCCTTCTCATAAATAGTTTTTGTAAATACTTTCCTTTGATTGGACAACTTTAAAAAGCAATGGGTCTTCCTTATTGCATTAAAACAACATCAATTCCATTTCTTGAGGCATCACATTCCACAATAAAAAAAATTGTGAAGTATGGCATAGCTAAGACTGGTGCTTGGCACATTGCCTCTTTAAGATGTTCAAAGGCCTTAGTTTCTTCTGAGTCCAAGAAAATGTACATTTATTTAGTATTGTTGTTAGAGGTGCTGCTAGTCTCCCATAATTTTTTAACAAACTTGCAATAACAACCTGTCAACCTGAGAAATCCTCATAATGCTTTATGATTGTGGGGATTTTTGTAATATTCCAAAATTAGCATGCAGCTAATTGGAATATTGATTTTTGTTTTTATCACCTAGGAGTTGAATAAATGGGTAATAAGGCACATGCATATTAAAAATATGAATAAAATCGATCATAGTGTGAAAAGGGATCATCATAGGAGTTTGATTTAACACACTCATGTGTGAACAGGGGCATTTGCATGTGGACAAGGTCAAGTTTGACCAAGTCAACAGCGTTGGGATAGGAGGTGGAGATCATCTTGTGAGACAGCGCAGAGATAGTGGGAGGAAGATTCCTCGGTGGAGGAAACCCTAATGAGTGGAACCCAAGGTGAGAGGGCTTCCATTTGTATAAAAGGAGGGCAAGGTAGCCATAGTAGGACATGTTATGGATTATTGATTTTCTGGTTTGTATAACCATTTTGCATTCTATTGTCGTTTAATAGAGTTGTTGTGTTGCTTAGCACAAGGAATTCCTATTTAGGAATTCCTTCTCCTTTCAAGAGAGGCCTCTTGAGGGATCTTGTACTTCATTTCTCCACATTGAGGCTTAACGCCAAGCGACATCCTTCAGCTACAACATTATTTCTACTTAAGTATAACGTTGTGTTGCAGGGTGTTGCAGTGGGGGTTCCACAACACCAATTCTGGAGCTTGTTTTTTCAGAGGAGGAAGCCTTATTTTCTTTGGAGTATCAATGAGGAAGCATTTGAGCTGATTTCACTATATTTGGCATTAGGCCAACCATTTTCCATCATCTACAGTGTATTCCCTCTCCTTGCTGCATTATTTTCAGTGATCATCTGCAGTGAGGGTTGCAGTGGTTGTTTGGAGGGTGAGATCTTCAGTGTTAGGATCAGACTTTCACTTGAAAGATCCATTGGATGAGGTTTGTTCAGCTTGTGAAACATTTACAGCCATCTCTATCCAGTTCTTGAGTTGCAGCTGCTACTCAGTCTTGAGACTGCAACTCCGACATTTTTCCCATTTGGTATATTTCAGGAAATCCTTCCACTATTGTCTTGAAATTTATTTTGGGGGTCTATATCTTTTATCCCCACATTTTTTGAACTATATATTTTCATATTTGTGTATTGACACTTCCCAGCAGCAGTATTTCTAAATAAACTATGTTGTCATATCCTTGGGAATTTTTCTGTGTAGTAGTGATCTTATGTTTTATGTACATGTTTCTTAAGGCTGATTTTTCCTATCTTAAGTGACTCTTTTCTCAAGATCTTTTATACATTTGTTGCTATGATCTTAATATGATGGCTATTTGGATCTTTTGGCATTTTATGTGTTTATGTATCACTGCTCTTTCATTATTGTGTTCATGTAACGTTGCATCCCTATTTGGGGATATTATAGTGGTATCAGAGCATAATCTTGGCTCAGCCTATGGATCTCAGCCAATATGATATCTAAGAGACAAGAAGAAGAAGATATGAATAGAAAGAAGACTCTATTCTTTGGAGGAAAGAAGGAGAAGAGGCTCTCAAATATTCTTCCTAAATCTATACAGAGCATTAAAGGAGATCTCAAGAAAATAAGAAGGGAAATGTCTATAGAATCTCCAAGAGGGTTTGAATCTGAATCAAACTCTAGATTTTCCTATGATGAGTGTGAGCATGCAGCCACACACTATGATGCATAGCGCAGTCACATGCCCAGATTTTCCATAAGAGAGATGGAAGAAGAGGGAATGACTAGGAGGGAAACTCTTAGTGATTTTTTGCAAGAGTATGAATCTCAAACTCAGAAGTTTAGAGATTATATCACTTTTCCGGAGTTTTGCAAGATCAAGGTGAAGAGAAGAAAGCAACATGACAAGGGTAGATTTCTTCTATCTACTTTTGATGGTTCACCTACATGTTCAGCTAGAGCATGGGTGGAGTAGCTAGACTTCTATTTGCAGTAGCACCAAATTTCTGAAGATGAAACCATCAAAGTTGCAGCGCTGCATTTTGGAGGTAAGGCCTATGCATGGTGGATTTTTGAGTCTTTTTCTTTCAAGAATGAAAATAATTCTTCTTATGCTAGGTTCTTTAAGACACTAGTGGAGAGATTTGATGGAAAATTTTCTGAAACACATATGGAGGAGCTAAACAAATCTAAACAAACAAAGACCTTGCATGTGATGGAGGAAACCATAAACTTAAAACCACTTCAAAAAACCATGGAGGAGGTTGATATCTTGCATCATACCTTGCTTAAGGAAAGACCTCTATCTCATATTCTTGAACAAGAAGGTATGGAGATCCCTTTTTCAAAAGAGGATCCAATCATTGGGAGGTTGCCCATTCATATTGAAAAGGTTGAAGGCAACAGTGCTGGCATGTATAAAGTTTATCTAGCACCTCATGCAAAGGAGGGAGGAGCTCTTGCTCCAATAAGAGGGATTCTTGTATCAATGCAAGAAATTCCCCAGGATCTCATGTGTGGAGATCAATGCACAACTCATGTTCTACATGTGCCATTGATGATGAGGTGTGAAACTATGGAGATAAAAGGAGGAGATAGGGAGGATGACCAGCATCATGTGATGAGGAGTACACATCCCTATCCATTTTATGAGTTTGATGCACCTAAGAGGGAGACTGGATTGCGCAGTGAGGGCAAGGACAGATCTGTCCATTCATGTATGCAGTCTACTCTTGATGATAATGTCTCATTGCATGGAGGAATTTCACTCGGAAGACAACTAGATCAATAGATGATGAGGGATGCTTCACATTTGGAGGCACTACTCATTGATTTCAAAAGATTGGAGACCTTGGGAGAGATTGGTACAACGTTGGGAGTCTTGGGTAGACTCAAGGAGGAGAGAGGCATTCTCCCAACATCATCTTTGCCCACTCTCATTTAAAACTTTGCGTTGTGGCAGAAGCAGCATGGGAAGGATAGCAGCCTTCCAACTTGCATCTTTGGCATTGGTAGATGTCAAAGAAGAGAACAACCATATGAAATATGTTCTTCATGATGGTTCATCAGTGTTGTCAATATGGAGGATAGATCCATATTGGAATTCCCAACTATTGGTGGAATATTCCAAGGATCTTTTCAATTGTATGATATTGGATTACCAACTACATGAGGAGGGATATTCAGTTAGAGATGGGGTCATCTACTATCATGGTAGGACATTCTTATCTAGGGCTTCCAAGCTCAAGGAGAAGTTACTACAAACATCTCATAAGGATTTATTTTTCAGCCACAATTATTCTATGAGAGCATACCACACCATCACGGAGGGGTATTTTTGGGAAGGATTTGAGGACGAGATATATCAGTACATGAGGAGATGCATGGATCATATGGAGATGGAGGAGATACATAACTCTTTGGGGAAGTTAGCATAGCCACCTCTTTTCTTTTTGAGGATGAGAGGAGACTCATCTATGAGCCACTCCATTTGCATGAGCAAGACATATGGTGAGGATATTGTTTGTTTGCATAATGACTTGTATAATTCATATATGTATCCCTTAACCATATATGTGTAGGAATTTTCTCAAAGGAGGAGCATCCTTCCTTCTAGACTCCATGGTCTACTTAAGGCCATGAGTAGTTCTGATGGCCACTCCCTAGGAGGACTTGGGGAGGGTATTTATCATGGAGAACATACTTACCTTGCACCATACATCATTCACTTTCTCCAAACACGTGAGGAGAGTGGGGCAGTAAGCAAGTGGTTGAGAAACCACACCTTTTGTCATTCTCTATTGCAGTTGATTGTCAAACTGCATTGGTTACATCTGAGAGACCATTGTCCTTCTCCCTTGCTACATATGGTAGTAAGTATGGTTCTCATTATGGTTCCCTATGTTGTTGTTGTTCTTATTTTTATTAGAAGCATGATTGGAGGAGAGAGACATTGGTTGGATGTGTCCTTGGGGAAGGATATTTCCCACATTATTTGCATTACATGTTCTAATGGGAGCATGGGAGATGATATGGCCACCACAACAAAACACTTGTATATTTATGAGGTGGGCTATGAGATATATTGGAGCACTTGGGCTATGACTCTCTTAAATCATTGGGAGAAACTTTTCTATGAGTTTTCATGTCATGTTGAGCAACAACAGTTACAAAAACTGCCCCATGACCCCTTGGGAAACTATTGGTACCTTTCAACTCTACATGAAACCTTAAGTATTTCTCTCACTTGGATGCCATATGATGATGATCTCCTATTCATAATTTTTGGATGAGTTGGGCTAGCATGATTCATAACGTTGGAAGGAAGATATTTAGAGATCCATTTTTCTTCTTGCCACTTAGAGGCAACACTTTTGCAGCCCAAGAGCAGCAGATACTCTACACTTGTCATAAGTGGAGAGGAGGACAACATGGGGTAGGCTATGATTTCTACCATGATCTAATTTTCAGCCCACCTACATTACCAGAGCTCAAGGTGGAAGAGGATTCTCAGGAGTTGCCATGTTTGGAGGTAGCTCCTTTTGTATGGATGATTTCTTGGGGATGGAGGGTCCACATGGGAATGATGTTTCCCAATACATTTCAGACCTCCTACCTCAAGAGGACCTTTAGACAGCCCATTGTTGCCTCCATGGAAATTTTACTATTATATAATGATAGCTATTTGGGATGCTCACCAAAAGCTAGCTTACATACTTGGGAGGGGCAACTTGGAGATGTATTAATGAGACAGCATCTTGACCTTTGGAGGATTTTATCATATGAGGATGCTACAGGGAAAGAAGAGGAGGTTATTAAGTTCTATCCTTACAGTTTCTTGAGGACAAGCAACATTTGGGAGTGGAGGACTGTAATATTCCAAAATTAGCATGCTGCTAATTGGAATATTGATTTTTGTTTCTATAACCTAGGAGTTGAATAAATGAGTAAGAAGGCCCATGAATATTAAAAATATGAATAAAATCCCTCATAGTGTGAAAATGGATCATCATAGGAGCTGGATTTCACACCCTCATGTGTTAACAGGGGAATTTGCATGTGGACAAGGTCAAGTTTGACCAAGTCAACAACGTTGGGATAGGAGGTGGAGATCATCTTGTGAGAAAGTGCAGAGATCATGAGAGAAAGATTCCTCAATGGAGGAAATTGTAATGAGTGGGATGCAAGGTGAGGGGGCTTCCATTTGTATAAAAGGAGGGCAAGGCAGCCATAGTAGGACATGTTATGTATTATTGATTTTCTGGTTTGTATAACCATTTTGCATTCTCTTGTTGTTTAGCAGAGTTGTTGTGCTGCTTAGCACAAGGCATTCCTATTTAGGAATTCCTTCTCCTTTCAAGAGAGACCTCTTGAGGGGTCTTGTACTTCATTTCTCCACATTCAAGCTTAAGGCCAAGCCACCTCCTTCAACTACATTGTTATTTCTGCTGAAGTATAACGTTGTATTGCAGGGTGTTGCAGTGGGGGTTCCACAACACCACTTCCGGAGCTTATTTTTTTAGAGGAGGAAGCCTTCTTTTCCTTTGAGGATTAGTGAGGAAGAATTTGAGCTGATTTCACTATCTTTTGCATCATGCCAACCATTTTCCATCATCTATAGCACAGTCCCTCTCCTTGACTGCATTATTTTCAGTGAGCATCTACAGTGAGGGTTGCAGTGGTTGTTTGGAGGGTGAGATCTTCAGTGTTAGGATCAGCCTTTCACTTGAAAGATCCATTGGAGGAGGTTTTTTCAGCTTGTGCAACATATACATCCATCTCCATCCAGTTCTCGAGTTGCAGCTGCTACTCAGTCTTGAGACTATAACTTCGGCATTTTTTCCATTTTGTATATTTCAGGAAATCCTTCCAGGATTGTCTTGAAATTGATTTTGGGAGTCTATATCTTTTCTCCCCACATTGTTTGAGCTATATATTGTAATATTTGTGTATTAACACTTCCCAGCAGTAGTATTTCTAAATAAATTGTGTTGTCATAGCCTTGGGCATTTTTCTGTGTAGCAGTGATCTTATGTTTTATGTACATGTTTCTTGAGGCTGATTCTGCCTATCTTGAGTGACTCTTTTCTCAAGATCTTGTATACATTTGCTACTATGATCTTAATATGATGGCTATTTGGATTTTATGGCATTTTATATGTTTATGTATCACTACTCTTTCATTATTGTGTTCATGTATTGTTGCATCCCTATTTGGGGATATTACAATTTTCCATTCCTTAATGGCTTTAATTTTGTTAGGGTCTACCTTAACACCCTCATGAGATACAATATGCCCTAGATATTCCACCTCTTGTACTTGAAAGGATTGTTTGGATGTTTTTACATATAATTGTTTCTCCTTCAATAGTCTGAGCACGCTATCAACATGTTGAACATGATTCTTCTGAGACTTGTTGTAGATTAGTATATCATCAAAAAATACTAACAAAAAATTTCTAAAGAAGGGTTTGAAATTGGAATTCATTAAACATCCATGAAATTCTGGTGCATTGGTAAGGCCAAAAGGCATGACCAAAAATTCATAATGACCCTCATGAGTTCTAAATGTTGTTTTCAGAATGTCTTTATTATTCATTCTTATTTGATGATATCCTCAATGAAGATCCAACTTGGTGAAGTAAATTGCTCCATGTAATTCATCCAATAATTCATCAATGAGAGGAATGGGAAATTTATCTTTAATCTCCAGTTTGTTGAGCTCCCTATAATCTAAACACATGTGCCATGATCCATCCTTCTTGTGAACCAATGCTACTGGAGCAGAGAAATAACTTTGACTAGGTTGAATTATATTAGTCTCTAACATTTCTACAACCATACGTTCAATTTCACTCTTTTGGGCATAGGGATATCTATAAGTCCTGATGTTTGGAGGAACACATCGTGGAATCAAATGGATAGCATGATCATGATCATGAATAGGTGGTAGGCCTTTTGGAGTCTCAAATACCTTGGAATTATTGTCCAATACTTTTTTGATATATTGAGAAATATATGATTCCAGTGTTTGAACCTCTAGTGAGCATAATTATTCAATTATGCCCTGTTGTTCTTTCTTTAGAAACTTTGTCATGCCGTTAGAGCTGATTATATTTCTTGGTTTCCCTGTGATACCCCTTAATTCAACTTCCTTTCCTTCCCAAAAAAAATTCAAGAAAAGTTCTTGAAAATTAAAAGCTATTGTACCCAAAGATTGTAAACATTGGACTCCCAATACAACATAAGCACCACCCATTGGAATGGAAAGCATTGGAATATTAAATACATATTATCCCATGGATAGCTTGATATTATGGCACTTTCCGAAGAAATTTATAGTTCCTCCATTTTCAATCATTACTTGACACTTTGGTGCTGGGTATAGGAATAAATTGAATTTCTTGGCTATCTTATAATGAATAAAACTATGGGTACTACCCGAATCAATCAACATTATTGCCTTTTTCTTCTTGATATGTCCTTCTACATTGAGAGTTTGAGGAGTGGTAATTACTGCCAATGCATTACAAGGTAAGGTCAAATTCATTTCTTATTTCTCCAGGGTTGGTTCTGAGTGTATATCCTCTTTTTTTGAAGTTTCTTGTTCCTTTTCTTCATCCTATTCATAATCACTATAAAATAATTTCTTCTCGGCACACTTATGATATTTAGTGTATTTTCTATCACAACTATAGCAAAGCCCTTTTGCTCTTTTTTCTTCCAATTTTTGTGGTGTAAACCTTGTAGGTTGTGGAAGGATAGGAGAAGAAACACTTCCATATTTATAGTTGTGAGAGTTAGGCTTCCTTGTTGCCATAATTTTTCTTTCAATTTTTCTGGCCAACCTGAATGCCTTCTCCAATGAATCGGTTTCCCAAAGGTGAACCTCATGTTGGATGTTATCCTTTAAAGTACCTATGAAGATATAAATTTTATGCTCCTTTGGAATATCATTTACCCTTACATTCAATTTTTGTAAGTCAATGTGCTTCTTCATTGAACCCTTTTGTTTAATGTCCTCAAGGCAGAACACTAGAGACAAAACCTCATTCGAGTGTGATGATGAGAAGAATTGTGCCTTGGATGGAAAGGAAAATAAAGGGAAAGGGAAGAAATCCCAATCCAAAGAATAATATGGTTAGGGAGGTAAGAAGAAATACTTGTCCAAAATCAAGTTCTTTCATTGTCATGAGTTGGGACACTATGCCACGAAGTGTCCACACGAGAATGCAGGAAATAAGCCCTTAGGAGGAGAGGCAGGTGCAGCTTTTGCTTCACAATTTGAATTGGACTTCGCCGTCATTGCATGCATGGCAAGCACAATGATGGGTTGTGTGTGGTATCTAGATAGTGGTGCATCATTCCACGTGACAAGGTACAAATAATTTTTCAGTGACTTGGAGGATAAAGATATCCATATATACATCAAGATGGGATATGATGGAAGGTATATCATGACGAGTATTGATACAGTTACTTTTAAGAGGAAGTTTGACTCCCCTTTCAATCTCAAGGGTGTGATGTTTGTACCGAGTCTGAAGAAGAATCTAGTTTCTGTAACAATGTTGGAAGAGTGTTGCTATGATATGATATTCAGAAAATGGAAGGATTTATTGAGACATATCACCACTAGAAAAGTGCAGCATATTGGGGTTCAAGTGAAGAAACTTTACAAAATAGATGTGGAATATTGTGTAGTATTGAGCACAAAAGTAGGGAAGGTGCAGATCCAAGATATCAGTGAATTATGGCATAGAAGACTTGGCCATTTTCATCATGGAGATTTTAAAATCATGATACAAATTTCTATAGGCCCTCTCATAGGATCACTAGAGAAGTGGGATACATGCAAACAGTGTACAAATGAGAAGTACACAAAATCCACCTTCAATGATCGGAATATTAGAGCACAAGAAATCCTTGAAAGGATCCACTCTAATGTATGTGGACCTTTCTCGATGGTCTCCACGACAAAGTATAGGTATTATATTATATTTGTAGATTATTTCTCATGGAAGTGTTGGATCTTCTTCATGCAGAAGAAAGACCAAAAATTCTCCAAGTTTGTTGAATTTAAAGCTTATTGAGAAATAAACTAGTAGGAAAGTGAAGGCTCTGAGAAGCGATAATGGAGGTGAATATGTGTCGAATGAGTTTAAAAAATTTTGTGAAAAAGAAGGAATTCGACGAGAATTGATACCACCCATTAACCCACAACATAATGGGGTGGTTGAGCAGAAGAAAAAAAAGTATTGTGGGAGTCACACAAGTGATGTTGCGTGACCAAGGCCTACCACTTCACTTGTGGTTTGAAGCATGCAATACAATTGTTTATTTGAAGAACAGGAATCCTCATTGGATTCTTGGCATGAGTACACCAAAGGATGTTTTTTCAGGGAAGAAACCATATGTGTCATACTTTAGGATATTTGGATCATCATTACTATCATGTTTCCAAGGAATCAAGGAAAAATCTAGAACCTACAACTGAGTTGGGAATATTTGTGGGGTACACAGAAATACCTCACAACTATCGTGTGTAATTTCCATCTCTTAGAATGACAGCAAGTTAGGAGAGATGAAAAATCTGATGAAGAGAAGGAAATGATTTTTTATCTTGAGAGGGAACTTCAATTGCATTTAGATCGGTAGTTTTATCTCTAAAGGAAGAACCTCAATAAGTTGTGAAGCAGTCACAAGCAGAGGAGAAGAGAGTGGAGACACCAACTCAGGCAAAGAAATCCAGATAAGGAAGGAGGATCAAAACCAAGTAAGTTGACAGATTATTGAATTATGTTAGAGAGAATGTGGCATCATGCACATTTCAATGCATGAAAATGAGTTCACTAGATCAGTACATTGGCTACATGGCTCTGATGAGCGAGCCTGTAGAGACTGAGTGATCCTCATTTGAGGAAGTTGTAGAGAAACCAGTATGGGTTGATGCTATGGTAGAGGAATATGATTCCGTTATCAGAAATGGTGTTTTTGAAGTGGTCTCAAGACTAGAGGAAAAATCAGTTGTGGTTCGAGATGGATCTAGAAGGTAAAGTGAGTATCATACAGAAGAATTAAGAAACACAAGGCCAAATTTGTGGCCAAGGGGTTCTCTCAAGAGGAGGGAATTGACTATGAGAAGAGATTTGCTCTAGTACCAAGGTACTCATCCATCATATCAATTTTAGCACTTGCAGCACATATCAGGTGGAAGATCCACTAGATGGATGTTGAGACAACATTCCTCGATGGAGTGACTGAGGAAGAGGTGTACATGTAACAAACATAATGTTTTAAAATGTGTCGTTGCTACTGCTTCCTGTGAGCCAGCGCACACCTGAAGCTAGGGCTTCTTCACGAAGCCATGGAGGTTCTGGGCTCACCCCAAGATCCTCCTCCCCCTCCTCCTCCATCCGTTGAGGATGCTTTCAACTCATTTCTGGCTACACTGCCAAAAAAGAAGAAAAATGAAGCCATCAAGTTCATGAAAAAGCTGGATGATATTCCAGAAATATCCCTTCCCCCAGAGGGACTGATCCAGGTATCTTTGTCCCTGGCAGATCACACCCTTGTGGGGTAGTTTACTGGTATTTAGCCCTCTCCAAAAACTACGGAGAACTAGGTTGTCAAAAACTGGACACCTTTGATCAAGAACAGTGAAACCTTGTATTTCTTGGTGAGAGGCTATTTTCTATTTGAATTCATCTCAAAAGAGGATAAATATCTAATCTTTTAGAATGGTCCCCACTTTATGGGACCTCAGGGCCTGTATCTCAATAAGTGGACGCTAGATTTTGACCCAGCAATGGATGTTCCAACGGTTTTCCCAGTGTGGGTTAGGTTGCCGAATCTCCTAGTGCATTGCTGGAACTGGGATTCTCTGAAGCACATAGGTAATTCCCTAGATAAATTTGTTGACCAGGAAAATAACAAGGATCAACATGATTTTTCCTGAATATGCGTTGAGGTCAATCTAGAGGTGGGACTTCTGGAGGCAATAAAAATCAATGTCGGTAGTTGGCTTCATGTAAAAAATCTTGACTATGAGCAACTTTCTTTTAAGTGTCGGAAATGCCATGTATACGGTCACTTTTCTAGGGGTTTCCTGAGCAATGGTGAGGCAAAGAAAGGGAAGGAGGAGGGATGGAATCAGGTCAAGCAGTCAAAGACCTCCCATAAAAACCCCAAATCTGGGGCTCCAAATGGTAAAGGTCCTCAGCCGACTTCTGTTCAACAAATCCCTCCCCCGAATGGTCAAGAAAACAAGTTTGGGCCCTTAAGCTCAACTTGAGAGGAAACCCAGGAGGTCGAAATGCAAAAGAAAGTGACCCCAAACAAAGGGACCCCCTCAGGCTCGAGGCAAGGATAAAGTGCCTCAGAAAGACCTAAGGAAAAAAATGCAGAAGCTAAAGAGGAAAAGTAAGGCTCAAAGGAATCAAAGGAGGAAGGATAAATAGGGGAATCACAAACTTTGGCTAGAAGATCGATAAGAGGCCGAAAATCTGCCTGTTGTTAGCTCCCTGTAATTTGCAAGATTGGAAAATAAAAACTGCAAAGAGAACACTTGAACCACTTTGCGATTCTAGGATCTGGCCCTCCTGAATCTAGAGAGGGATCTCTCTGATAAGTGCAAAGATTGATTTATCTTTAAGGATTTTATGGGTATGATATTAGGCTGGTTATTAAGAACGAGGGTTTGTTTTGGTTTTGGATGGTTGAGCATGATTATTAGCTGAGTGGAAAGTCCTAAAAGAAAGAGTTTCAAAGGTGTGAAGTTGCAAGAAATCAGAACAAGCTTTGGCTAATTAGATAGATATAACGCTTGTTTTTATTCCATTGGGCTATGGAGTCATAAAAGGGCTTTAATTGTGCAACAATTTCAAGAGTGGTCCAAGGGGAAAGTCATCTATATCACAATATCATTGAGATTAAATGATGGAATGGAAACAATAAAGGTGTTGAAGGGGTGGAAACAGACCATAATTTCAACTAGGATTTATCAGTGTGTCCAACAAGAAAAGCCTTTTAAGTAACTATTTAAAACAAACCAAAGGACAGGGCTAACCATAGACTCTTTGGGCAAGTTCGTATTAAAGCTAAATCAATAGAAAAACAATCCAGTAATCTTCATAATTACTTTCAGAAAGGATGAAAACAGATAATAAAAACAAAATGCAACTTAAGATCAGTTAAGATACTTTTAAATCTAGACTGCTTTTAGCATACACTTAGGGAAACTTTCAGAATTACCTTTGGAGAAAGAAGCTAGAAAATAGGGCACACCATCACTTTTCTAGTCTATCTTTACTGAGAATATAATGAAAATAACATTCAAGAACAATGTTTAAAGTAAACAGTAGGACGAGGGAACGCCAGCATTCCTAACTGCTTGAACTGTATTGAATCATTCTTAAATACACAATTTGGAGGAAAATATTGAGATAAAGCTTATCAGTCAGAGAATGGTAATTGAAACAGTAAATCCTAACTCTATGCTTGTTGTTCTTTATCAGAGAATAATGGACAAAATGGCATACATGAAAGGAAAACAATAACACAGAAAGAATCACTTCACCAGTGATATAGACCAGGATCCCAAGAATCAGCTTGTATATTGATGTCAATCCAATTACATTCTACAAGTTCAATGTTTCAGTTCAACAATCATATTCACTTCTCAGCCTAACGTATTTGACTGCAAACAAAGCTTCAAGAGCCTCTGAACACTATTTACAAGTAGAAAGTTTTGAGCACAAGTATATTTCAAAGTTCTGCAACCAACCCTTTACAATGAGCTCCTCACGAAGATTTTATAGGAAAATGAGGAGGTCGAAGAGAAAAAAGATGTATGGGTTCAATTAATACAGTTTAATGCTTCTCAGACTTTGAGGGGCTCAATGGAGAATTTTACAGATATTTCCTCTGTTTTAATTGTTTTACATTAAGTATTAAGCTTGCTGGAAGCTTTTGTTGACTTTAAGGCTCTGTGTCATGTTGTAATAACTCTGCTAATATTTTTGCAATAAGTGTCTTTGGCTTGGAATAACTGTTCAGCTGTATTGAGGCAGATATGCTTTGTTTCTGGTAATAACTCGGCCTCTATTGAATGCTTTGAGGCTACAGGTGGCATTAGGTAGCTGAGAGGAATCAATTAGCCTCTAATGTGGTGGTGGGTGCTCTCTCTGTCTGGTTAATATTTTGTCTTGACCTAAAAACATGTTTAATCTTCTTCTAATCTATGTGTTAGGAATAATTGGGCCTAAATCCTATCTTATGTTCTTTAACTATGTTTAATTTAGCAAATTAGGTTTTTAATTTTTCAATTTTAGCCGTAATCCACCAAAACTGTGATTCAACCTTTAATTCTTCAGTTCCGCTGTGGTTTGATCTTCAACATTGATACTCTTTGTTTTATTTTTATTTTTACTGTGTCTTGTTGATGTGCAGGTGCACAAAGGCTTCACAATGGTATCAGTGCTCATGATGCACCAATAAACTTTGATAGGGAACCCTGTAGAATGATTTCTCTTCATGCACAAAGGCGTGGGGGATCGTCATCCCTGGCCTTTGGTTTTCCTTTAATACAATGGAGAAAACCATTAAAACCTGCAAAATACACAAAATGTTTATAAAAATCCTGCATGGCTAGGTAAACTACTTTGGAGGCTTAGGTTTAGAGCGTGGCCGTTGGATGAAAGCATCCAACGGTGGAGATTGCTTGCGGAGATTAAAAAGGGAGGCGGTTGGAATCAAACGGTGGGAGATTAAGTCCAAACTGTTGATCTGTGTTGATCAATGGTCGAGATCAACCAAGGAAATATAATGCAGCAAGGCTATATTATAACGAAATGATGGAAAATGCAAAAAAATGGCATTAAAAACTTAATCGCCAGCGAAAAAGGAAAAGAGGTAATTTTGGGTTTCTCAGATGAATCTGGGCTGTTGGATGAGATCGGCCCAAGGAGATCAATGGTGGAGATTGATCTATGAAGGCCTTTAGAGGCAGGCAGAGGGCGATAATGTAATGGCCAGATTGAATCAGAGCCGTTGATCTACAAATATCAATTGCGGGGAGCGAATGCGATGAAACATAATATAAAAGAGGAAAGCGGTTTTAGATTGAGAAACCAGCAGTATCGCGCAACAAAAGGGGAGGAAGGTGGTTTCACCTTTTTGAACTCAATATGCGTCAGAGGCCACCACGTGGCTTTTAAAAACCACCTATATCGCGTGATTTAAAATCCTTAACCTTCGGGCATGAAATTACGCGAAAATGCACGTTGGCCATTAGATCTGGGGCATTAGATCGGACGACTGTGAGGGAGCGCGATATCAATGAGATGCACGAGTGGAAAGAGGTGGGGGCAGGGAAAAGTGATTTTAATCTGAGCCATTGGATAAAAAAAAATGAACGGTGGAGATCAAATCTGGGGCTAAATTGAATAATATACGAGGCGGAGAAAGGGTTAATATGGGTCGTTGATCTACAGAGATCAACGGCAGAGATCTCCCTGGAAAACATTATAAAGGGGGGCTTCATAAAATTTAAAAAAGGCCGAGGGGTGAAATCTGCACCGTTGGACCTTGACATGTGGATGGCCCAGATGCAATCAGAGGTCTACGATCGGCGGGGGAAAAACAGAATGGGTGCTGATGTGATTGATTGTGGGTCGTCAATCTAAGGATCAGATCGATGGTGGAGGATGAATCAGAGGTAGCCAATCGAAGGGGGGGGTAATAAAATAATAAACTGCGCCAATGGAAATCTCTGATGCGAGATGGCGCTGGCCGTTTGATTGGTTAAAAATCAACGGTGGAGATGAGCTCCAACCAATGAACGGGCGAGACCCTTTATAACATAGGAAAATCAAAATTTTAATGAAATACAAAGGAATTTTGGCTTCGGGGAGGGTTTTATATATGAGGTTTGGCGCCCAATTGCGGGGCCTTTGGATATATGAACAAGTGAAAGGGACCGGGGTTATATGCATAAGAGGGCCAATCTGAATCGAGACGAAGGAGTGGGCTTTTCAAATGTGCCTGATCAAAAACTCCGATGTGAGACTCTATTTGCCGTCGATCGGTTTTAAAGATCAATGGTTCTTCTCCTTTTTAAAACAATTAAACAACAGGTTTCCTTTATAATATAGAAAAATGGGTTTTTATGATTTTTTCAAAGGAAAATTGCATTGGGGATGGGTTCTTTTATGTGTTTAGCACCTGATTGCGGGGCCGTTGGTTTATATGGAAAAGATAAGGGGACCGGGGCGTATATGCAAAAAGGGCCAATCGGCATCAGGACTTTTTGTTAAAACAAACAATCGCACCCATCGAAGTTTCCGATGCGAGAATGTATTGATCGTCGATCGGGGAAAAGATCAATGGTTTTTTCCATTAAAAAACATTGAACTGGCGGGTTTTAATACAAACATAGGAAAAGTAGGTTTTTACGAAATGCAAAGGGAAGTTTGTATCAGGAAGGTTTATTTACAAGGTTTAAGTGCCCGATTGCAGGCTCTTGGGTTATATGAAGCGGCTAAGGCTCAGGGCTTAAATAAAAAGGGGCTCATCGGATCGGAGGTTTTATAAAACACAAAGACTTGTGCTCATCGATTGTTTCCGATGTGATAAGTGCTCAAGAATATTAGCACTTGGTCCCAGCACTAGGGCATATGGTGGGGAAGTGGTTTAGAGCTTAGCCCAAAGGGGCTTAAGCCTTAATACAAAAAAGTGTTTTTATGATTTTTTCAAGGTTTTTCAATGGATTTAGGGGTTTCGGTAAGGTTCAAAAAGGATTTTCAAACCTTATAAAAGGGATTTAATGAAGGGAAAATGGGAAATAAAGAAAATAGAGGAATTTTATGAGGAAAAAAGGGGATAAAAGGAGGTTAATTAGTAAGGGAAGGAGAAGTGAAAAATGATGAAAAATGGAGTTTTCAGCAGTCTTTTTCTCCAGGGAAAATAGCAGAATTTCAGAGTTTAAGGGGGGAAACAACAGTGAAGATTAATCAAAGGATATGATGTCTTCATAAGACTTCAAGAGATAACAATTTTGGCAATAAAACTTGTTTCTTGAAGGCTTCAAAAAATGATTTAGCCACCATTTGATATGACAAATTTTATAGGTGGCTAACACCTGTGAAAAGAGAGAACAGGAAACCTACAAAGATAAGCTCCAGGGAATTCAACCAACCCTTAAGAAACTATTGGAAAAAACTTTGAAGATGACAAGAAACCAAACAAGGCTCCAAGGGAGCTCATCACACCCAAAAAAGTAAGTGATGAAGGTTGTCTCTTGGAATTGCAGAGGTATGGGGAGCAAAGCGAAAGAAGAAGCCATAAGAATCCTTCTAAGGATAGAAACCATAGACATTCTTCTAATTCAGGAGACAAAAATGGAGGACAAAGACTTCAGCCAAATAAGAAAGAAATTTTGGAATAAAGTTGGAGGACAGGTCGTCTCTTCTCGAGGTACCTCGAGTGGGTTGGGCACTCTTTGGAATAGCAGCAAGTACTTGATGGTCACTGAGATCAAAAATATTCACTGGTTGTTCTTGAAACTCCAACACCTGGATACAAAGGAGTCTTTTAGCCTCTTTAATGTGTATGTCCCAGTAAACACAAGGGAGAAAAAGTTCTGCTCGGACTCCATCAGAAATCTGGCAGAAATAGAGAATATGGAAAACATCATCATTGCTAGCGATCTCAATCTCACCTTGCTTATGTCAGAGAAGTGAGGAGGTAGCATCGTAAGGGATTTGGCAAGGGAATGGGTGGAGGACCTCATGCAGGATTAGGACTTGCTCGACATCAAGCCCTCCAATGGTAAGTACACTTGGTCAAATAAAAGAGTCGATCCTGGGCATATTGCTGCAAGGCTAGATAGATTTCTCGTTCAAAGTTATTTTCTCCTTTTAGGTTTAGAGGCTATAATGCACATTCTCCCTTGCAGTGTTTTAGATCATAAACCTATCAAGCTTGAACTACTAGCCCAAAAATATAATGGCCCTATTCCATTCATATTTAGTCCATTATGGGTCAAGGATCCAAACTTCATGAATAAGGTTAAGGAAAGTTAGAGGATTCTTGTCAAGGGCTCTTCCTTCTTCGTGTTGAAGATGGCAACAAGAAACAGTGAAGGAGGCATCCTGAAACATCTTTCCTGATCCTAGTTGGAAAGTGATCACCAAAACTAGGTGGGGGCCACACAGGTGATTTTTGTCGCAAAGTCTATTTTTAGACATATGGAGCATATTCTATAAGTTGCGGGATGCTATTTGTGGATGATTGGTCAAGTTGGTAAATATATATGGACCTCTATTTTTAGACATTGGGCGGAGTCTATTTTTAGACTGCCAGTCTAAAAATAGATCAGTCGAATATTATTAGCCCTTAATAATATTTGGACTATAAACATTATCTTATCCTCTTGGAGCACTTCAATTCGAGCTATGGATGTGGCACATGCAGCTGACAAAAGGAATTACGCTATTCCTAGGGGTTAGTTGAGCTATTGCATGATTGACTTCAGTTAGAACTCATGTGGCAGAGTTTGGTGGAGTTGATGAGACAGTTGATGGAGTTGTGTTCGGTTTAACTTAGTTGAACTAGTTGTATTTACTCTAACTGATAAATACACTAGTGATGAGTGGTGTGAATTAATTATTAACTAATTCACTAATTATTAACTCATAAATCAACTAAAGAATACATCAGTTAACTGCAATGCATGGACAGTTCAGTGGAGACCAGTGTTAGAGGTGGGTGAAAGGGTGAGTCTACTATCAGTTGTGACTATAGCTGTGCATGAGATTTGCACACACATTGATTGAGATTGCCAATGAGGATTGTGCAGTAAATCTTGGTGGGATTCAAACTTGGATCTCATTCTTTTCCATATTGGATTGCGCATTAGAGGCAGGCAGACAGGTGGAGCAGATTGGAGCATGGGATGTGCATGATCTGAGCTTGTTTTGTGTGTAGCATGTGAGATAGTGCTGAGAGCTTGTGAGGAGTTTGTGCTATGTATTGTTACATGTTCTCTATCATTATAATATACAAATAGTTGGGGGTTTTCAGCTGTAAGCTTTCCCCATTACATACTGTGTTATATGTGTGCTTGATTATGTTTTAATGTGCGCATGCGACTGCTTCTATTTCCACAAATTGATGATCAATTGTAGAAGAGGTTATGTATTATGAATGAAGCTCAAATAGTGTGTAATCAGGATAATCTCGGTGAATAATTCATCTATTATTCAAATTTCTACATGGTATCGGAGCGAAATTGATCATCGGATCTATTACAGTGATTACATTTTATTTCGGTAGACAGAGTCTGTAAGAGGGCCAGGTAGCCTCTGGATTCATCCTTTCTTTGAAAGGTGAAAAATCCAGTAAATGCCCCTACAGTCGATCTCTGTGCTAGAAATACTTTGTTCTCACAGATCAGAAGCGGTTGAGTTTTGAGCTAGTGGAATTCGAATTTGCAGCAGTGTTTTCTTGGTGTCGAAGTCAAAATGTCTTATCAAGGATTGCGATTGGAGTATGCTCTTGAAGGAAGCTCGAATTATATTGCATGGAGAGATAGGATGGAGGCGGTGCTCGATGACAATGGGCTGAAGGAGTTCATAGATGCTGAAGTTCCAAAGCCTAGCGATGCAGCCTTGGTTGAGGCTTGGCAAAAGAAGACAGCAAGGTGTCGAAGGATTCTGTTGGAGGGCGTGAAGGATCACATAGTATCCAGCCTGCATGGAAAAGCTTCTCCATACTTGATGTGGAAAGCATTGACAGAATTGTTCCAAAGAAAGAGTGACCAGAGGAAGTTGGCGCTCAAGGATAAACTCAGGAAAATAAAGATGGAGAAGAATGACACTATTCCGGTATACTTGACAAAGTTTGTCCACTGCAGGGATGAGCTTGGGAGTGTAGGAGTTAGTGTGGATGATGAGGAACTGGTGAGCTTGGCTCTCCTTGGGCTTCCGAAGAGTTGGCACTCCTATCAGGACTCTGTTAATGGTCGGGAAAAATTGCCAGGATGGGAGCGACTTTGGTTGGATCTTGTACAAAAGGAGATAAGGCGGAGTACCAGGGACGAATCTTCATCAAAGACATCTGATGAAGAGGATTGCGCTTTGGCTGCCAAAGCAAGGAAGGGGAAGGGCAAGAAGAATGCTTCTCAATCCGGTGCGGATGGTAAAGAGCATGACATGTCCAAAGTGAAGTGTTTTCACTGTCACGAGCATGGGCATTACGCCACGAATTGTCCACAGAAGAAGAAGAACAAGCAGGCTGCTGGAGCTGCAGCTGGTGAGGCTCTTACCTCGCAATTTGAGCTGGACTTCTCATTGATCACATGCATGGTGTCTAGTGCATTGGGATCGGGGTGGTATTTTGATAGTGGCGCTTCCTTTCACATGACGGGAGATGTGAATCTTTTCAGTGACTTGGTGGAGAAAGATCTCCAGTTGCATGTTGAGTTGGGTGACAATGGATGATACAATGCGACCGGCATTGGTACCATAACCTTTCAGAGGGAGTCAGGTAAACTCATTCTTTTACAAGATGTAGTGCATGTTCCAGGTTTAAAGAAGAATTTGATCTCAGCCGCAATGTTAGAGGATAAAGGGTATGAAGTTGTCTTCAGTGAAGGAAAATTTTTCCTTCGGCACGAGGCAACAAGACAAGTCAAGAAGGTTGGGATTCGAGCAAAGAATCTCTACAGACTTGAAGTAGATGGGATGTCTACGGAGCTTCCTACTATTGGGAAGTGTAATAAAGACATGCAATTGATGCTTGAGAGGGAGCAAGTTTTGCATGTAGGTAAGAGTGAACCTTGGGATGTGGAGCAGCCATAAGATGAGGATCATGGAGTGGAAGAAACCACTCATGCAGAGAAATTTCGTGCTAGATGGGCAAAGGGAGTGCATGCAACTATACCACCAGGTGAGAGGTGGGGCGACATGCATGAGTAATCCCAAGAGGAGATTTCTGGGTAGGATTCATTGAGATGGTGTGGATCTCGTGAATTGAACCTGGCTATGAGGTGCCCACAGTGCAGCAGTAGCATGATCAGTTGGATTGATGCAGTGAGATCAAAGTGACAGTGTCGGATACTGGAGCGCAATTCAGAGTTGACAGCAAGTGAAGAGTGCATGGATGTAGAGTTCAACAGCGCAGTGGTTCCTGATGACATGTGCAGTTGGCACCAGCAGAAGTCGAAGACTTTGATGATAGATGCATCAGATTGATTGAGTTGTTTGGAGCCTATTCAGTTTCAGAGGAGTTGCAGAGCAGATGCATGGAGTTGCATGGCGCTTGTGAAGGTTGTAGGGTGAATGCATGGAGTTGCATGTCGCATGCAAAGACAGTCCTTTCTTGTTGAGAGGGAGTGTTGAATATTGCAACAAGAAACAGTGAAGGAGGCATCTTGAAACATCTTTCCTGATCCTAGTTGGAAAGTGATCACCTAAACTAGGTGGGGGCCACACAAGTGATTTTTGTCGCAAAGTCTATTTTTAGACTATGTCTATTTTTAGACATATGGATCATGGTCTATGAGTTGCAGGATGCTATTTGTGGATGATTGGTCAAGTTGGTAAAATAGATGGACCTCTATTTTTAGACATACTGGGCGGAGTCTATTTTTAGACTGCCAGTCTAAAAATAGATCAGTCGAATATTATTAGCTCTTAATAATATTTGGACTATAAACATTATCTTATCCTCTTGGAGCACTTCAGTTCGAGCTATGGATGTGGCACATGTAGCTGATAGAAGGAATTACGCTATTCCTAGGGTTTGGTTGAGCTATTGCATGGTTGACTTCAGTTAGAACTCATGTGGTAGAGTTTGGTGGAGTTGATGAGACAGTTGATGGAGTTGTGTTCGGTTTAACTTAGTTGAACTAGTTGTATTTAGTCTAACTGATAAATACACTAGTGATGAGTGGTGTGAATTAATTATTAATTAATCCACTAATTATTAACTCATAAATCAACTAAAGAATACATCAGTTAACTCAGTGCATGGACAGTTCATTGGAGACAAGTGTTACAGGTGGGTGAAAGGGTGAGTCTACTATCAGTTGTGACTATAGCTGTGCATGAGATTTGCACACACATTGATTGAGATTTCCAATGAGGATTGCGCAGTACAAGCCAGTGGGATTTGAACTTGGATCTCATTCATTCTCATCTTGGATTGCGCAGTAGAGGCAGGCAAACAGTGGAGGAGATTTGAACCTGTGACTTGTTCAGATCTGAGCTAGTTTGTGTGTAACAATTGGAGATAGTGCTGAGAGCTTGTGAGGAGTTTGTGCTATGTATTGTTACATGTTCTCTATCATTATAATATAAAGATAGTTGGGGGTTTTCAGCTGTAAGCTTTCCCCATTACATACTGTGTTATATGTGTGCTTGATTATGTTTTAATGTGCGCATGCGACTGCTTCTATTTCCGCAAATTGATGATCAATTGTAGAAGAGGTTATGTATTATGCATGAAGCTCAAATAGTGTGTAATCAGGATAATCTTGGTGAATAATTCAGCTATTATTCAAATTTCTACACTTCGTTTGGGAGGAAAAGCTCAGAAGAGTGAAAGTTGTTCTAAAAATTTGGGCCAAATCCCTCCCTAACCCAGCAACTAAAAGAAAACATGTCCAAAACAGTCTTGAGCTCCATCACTTGCAAATGGAAAAAGCAGAAATTACAAAATAAGTACTAGACAGGAAGGCAAATTTACAACAGAAGTTTCATAAGGCCTGCTTGTCGAAGGAAGAATATTGGAGACAAAAATCTCGTAGCCTTTGGCTTAAAGCAAGAGACAGAAACACCTTCTTCTTCCACAAACAAGCCCAAGTGAGAAGAAGCTTCAACTCCATTTCAGAAATCAAGGAAGAGGCCATAACTCATAATGATTTCATGAGCATTAAAAGGGCATCTTTCTCTCATTTTAAAAATATTTATAGTGAAGAAGGGGTGATGGACCAGAATTCTAAATTCCTAGATGTGGTTCCTTCAAAGATTACCTCCAGGATGAATCAGTATCTAGAAGAAAAGGTCACTAAAAAGGAAATAAAGGCTACTCTCTTTGCTATGGAGCTTGACAAAACCCCCGGACTAGATGGTTTGACAACTAGATTTCTTCAAACTTGTTGGCAGATAGTGGAAAATGATTTGCACAAAATGATTTTGAAATCCCAAGCCTGTCATAAAATTGGGGGCAGCACTAACTCTGCCTTACTTGCCCTCATCCCTAAGGAAAAGGGAGCCAATGCTTTCAACAGATTTCGCCCTATTTCTCTATTTAACATAGGCTACAAGTTGATAACCAAGGTTATTGCCAACATATTGAAAAGTATCCTTCCTAACATTATTCCAGAGAATCAAGGTGATTTTGTTCATGGGAGGCAGACTGTGGACAATTTTATCTTAGTACAAGAGGTGATCAATTCAAGCCTGCAACGAAAAGAAAAGGGTATGGTTGTCAAACTAGATCTATCAAATGCCTTTGATCGTGTTAGAAATAACTTTCTCTTGGATGTTCTGCACAAGTTTGGGTTTGGGATTGGTTTTATCAATTGGATTCAGGCTTGTATCTCTAAGCCTTGGATCGCCCCTTTGGTGAATGGGCGAGCATCATATTTCATCAAAGCTATGCGAGGGCTTCGGTAGGGGTGCCCTCTTTCTCCTCTCTTATTTGTCCTCCAAGATTATGTTCTAAGATTTTATTTGGACAAGAAGAAGCTAGACCAAGATATTACGGGCCTTAACATAGTAAGAGGAGTTAAAAATATAAATCATTCTTTGTTTACTGACAATTCTCTGTTGCTAGGCATTGCCTTTGTTCTTTTGGCTTCAAGGTTCAAATATGTGTTGGATGATTAATATGATGCAATGGGCAGCAATCTAAATAAAGGGAAATGTCATATATATTTTTAGAACATTTCTGCCAGCATTCTCAGTGCCATTTCCAGATGTATGGGCTTTGTTGCCTCTTCCAACTGGTCTTCGTTCAAGTATCTGGGCCACCCAATCTTCCATAAGAATGCCTTTAGCAGAGATTGGCTCCCTCTGTTAGAAAAATTCAAGCTCAAGATCCAAGCTTGAGGTTTATCTTGGCTCAACCTTGCTGGTAAGTCAGTGCTCATCAAGTTTGTTCTCAGCAGTCTTCCAATTTTTCAATTCTCTGTTTTGCTGGCTCCTATTTTCATTCTTAGGAAAATGGAGGACTTCATCCGAAAGTTCTTTTTGAAAGGTGGTAAAAAAAATGAGAAGAGAATCCCTCTTGTTAGCTAGGACAATTCACCAAGCCCCTGATGGAAGGAGAATTGAACTTCAAAGACCTTTGCACTCAAAACGTGGCTATGGGAGAAAAAATAATTTGGAGGTTCATTGCTCCTAATCTCGGTTGGGTGCAAACAGCTTTGTGGAAGAAATATTTCAGCGGCCAAAGGAAACGCTACCTTGACAGTCCCCTCTCAAAAAATGGATTTCAATTCCTCAAACTCTGTGCTAAAGCCACTCTGTTGATTAATCACCATGCCTTATGGATCCCAGGTAATGGCAAACAAACAAATATTTGGGAGGACAGCATTATGAATAACCCCCCTCTTGCCAAAATCAGTTCTCTGCATGCGCTGCAGGCATGGATGTCCAACGCTAGCTTCAAAACTCTGTGGGACATCTCGTGCTGGGATGACTGTAATTGGCTAAGTTGGAAGCAGCCCCATGTGCCATTGGAGCTGAAGATGGACTGCAATGCCTTATTTGCACTCCTGAAGGGCATGGCCTCGATCCATGCTAGGACACAAGACAAATGCGGATGGGGCTCTCAATCAGGCAGTTATTCAGTGTCGCCGGGAAAATTGTTGGAATAGCCCCATGTCCCTCCTAATCCTGAGACTTGGAAAGGGCTATGGAGCCACAAGACCATTCCAAAAATCGATCTTTTTTGCTAGCTCATGTGCCACAATAGAATCTTGACAGAGGATAGATTGAAGAAAAGAGGCTTCCATGGGCCATCTAGATGTCTAATGTGCTGTGAAAATGAAGAGAATGCCTGTCACCTTATGTTGGAATGAAAATTCACAGCAGAGATCTGGCATGAGGTTTTGGGCCCTTGGAGAAACAAGTTTATGTTTCCCACCTCCATCTCTGAATTGTTTGCTAATCAGCTGCACAACTATCTAGGTGTACTCCCAGAAAATGAAAGCTTCAAGGCCGCCTGGCTTTCCTTGCCCAAGAGAATTTGTTGTCAAATATTTCTTGAAAGAAATAAGAGAATTTTTAGAGATAAAGCATAGGATGCAAAGCTTGTCATGGCCAAGATCAAATTCCAGCTGAAAGAAAGCTTGGGTGACCAGCTAGAGGAAAAAAATTTAAGTCAACAGGATTTTGAATGGGGCGTCATGTTGGGCCTCCAGTTTTCTGAAGTAGTAAGGCAAACAAAGTCAAGCAGAGAATGGAAAATTAGACTTAATGAGAAATACTTCTCAGCTTGTATTATCAAGCAATCTAGACATACTTTATTCTTTGACGGGGCAGCCAAACGCAATCCTAGGAAAGCTGGTGCAGGAGGTGTCATTAAGAATCTAGAAGGCAGAATCGAGCATAGTTTTGCCCGGGGCTTGGGACACAACACTAGCATCCAAGAAAAAGCGTTGGCGCTGCTCCAATGCCTCAAGCAAGTCAAGGAACTAGGCATCAAAGAGGCAAATGTAATTGGCAATTCTGTAGGTTTTAACCTTGTACAGAAATTATCTACTAACTAATCTTAAAACAGAAAATAAACAATAGCGAGAGCATAAAACATAAAATAGATAAACACAGATATTTTCCCTTGGATCCGAAATCGAGACGACCAGCTTGATTTTTCATTATACTCCTTTTAGTGTTACAACACATATATATACATGCCGAAGCATACATAAACCCCAATCCATTAACCTTGGATTAGAACATTACCATAGTTCCCTTGACCAGATCTACAAAATACCAGGGGCCGAAAAACCATCGTACCCCAAAACCATGTGCAACCCCATGCACAAAACCATGGGCGAGTCTACCCACCAGAAAATAAGGACCAAAATATTTTTCCAGAGCACTACTCTGAACCTCAACAGGGGGGGCTACCACCCCCCCTGTGACCCCCCCGCGCGTGACTAGTCATGGAAAGAATATAACACATACCCAACATTCTCCCACTTGTTGTTTTCTTTCCACAGGGGGCCATAGGAGAGCTTATTCATTAGCCTAATTCTGCAACATCCATTTTTTCTCTACACCAAGAGAACTTTTGAGTGCTTACAAACTTCTTCAATGCATCTACAACATTCTTCAAAGTGTCCACCTTTACCAGCAACACCCTTTTAGCCTCAACCATCTCTCTCACAAAGTGATATTGAACATCAATGTGCTTTGTGTTTGAATGATAAGCAGGGTTCTTAGCCAAGAAAATTGCACTTTGGCTATCACAATCTATCCTTATAGCTTGCTGCACTAACCCCATACTTGAACACAATCTCTGCAACCAAACTTATTCCTTTCTTGCATGAGTGGCTGCTATGTATTCAGCCTCTGTAGTTGAAAGAGCCACTACAGACTGTCTTTTACTCATCCAACTAACTGCACCTCCAAATAGGCTAAACACATACCCACTTGTAGATATTCTTTGGTCCAGATCTCTAGCCTAGTCTGCATCAACAAAACCATGAATTTCCAACACTCTTTCCAATCCTGGTCTTCCTTGGTAGCACAAGCCATAATAACTAGTGCCACTCAAATATCTGAAAACCCATTTCACTGCTATCCAATGCTCCTTCCCTGGGTTTGACATAAACCTGTTCAATACTCCCACTACATGTGCAAGGTCTGGTCTAGTATAGACCATTGCATACATCAGGGTACCCACTGCACTTGCATATGGAACACGGGACATATCCTCCTCTTCTTCTTGTGTCTTGGGTCACTGTTCAGCAGACAACTTTGTACCTACAGGAATTGAAACATTCACCAGTTTACTATCCTGCATATTTAACCTCTGCAATATAGTCTCGACATACTTCCTCTGGTTTAACCAGAGCTTCCTCTTTGCCTGATCTCTCTTAATTTCCATGCCCAAAATATAGTTTGCAGCTGTTAGGTCCCTATATCACTAGTATAGCCCCTTATTATTGTTAGTGTAAACCCCTTATTGTTATTGTTGTACCCTTGTAACCCCATTTTGTTATTATTGTGCCCTTAAATTATTATTGTTAGGTCGGCTAGGATTACATTGTGGCCCACTAGGATTATATTATGGCCCCATGGACTCCTATATATAGAAAGGAGGTTTTGTGAATTGTATCATCCAAGAATTGATCATTCATGTAATGTATTGGAGGTTGCGCCCTCGAAGTGGCTTATTTCTAAGGCGTTGATATCTCTTTCTTTTTGGAGTTGGTTACACAACATTTGGTATCGTAGGCTTGGGATTCTAGGGTTTCGCTGCTCCAAACAGGTCATCGTGGAATTTTTGCTATAAATTTTTTTCTACGAAGTTTCAGAAACTGAAATTTTTAGGGTGCGAAGCTGAAATCCTGAGGAAGATTGTCTAAAAATTTCAGAGCTTGGTTCACAATATTTTCGGAGATATCATCTGTGGAAGTTAGGCCTTTTTTCAAGCTCCTAAACAGGGCATCGTGACATTTTCGCTATAAAAATTTTTATACGAAGGTTCAGAATCTAAAATTCATATGGTGCGAAGCTGAAATCCTGAGGAAATTTGTCAAAAAATTTCAGAGCTTGGTTCGCAATATTTTTGGAGATATGATCTGTGGAAGGTAGTGCTTTTTCAGGCTCCTGAATTTCATCTCAAAGAGGTGATCGTGGGAAAAGTTCAATAACTCTCTATCTAGAGATTGGATTGGAGTGTCGTCAAAAGTGGTCGCAAGTGCACGGCCTGTAGTTTTTTGGATATCAATTTCAGAGACAAATAACAAAACAGTGACACGTGGCAAGTCGTACAAGTCCGCTCTACTGAACCAGTACAAAATTAGGTCATTGTGGGAGATTGGACACAAATTTGTCTTGGAGAATCCAAATCAGGTCAGACCTGTGGCATTTGAAATAAGCTTCAAAGGGCTACTACAGGGCTGAATTTGAGATATCGAATATTTTCAATTACAGAGATAATTCAATTTCAATATCAAGCTCCTAAAAGCTAGTAAAAGGTGTGTATTTTTTTTTTCCGAATTACATAAGTCTTGTTTGAAGAATCAAGTTGAATTGATTCCAAGGGAAACTTGTAGAATAGATATCAATATTGGATTTTAAAATGGCCCCTAAAAAGAATTCAACACCCATTAAGCCTTCAGAAGGCTCTACTATGACTCATGAAGATGAAGAATTGCAACATGATCTATCAAAATTACAAGAGCAAATGCAACAGTTTTCACTCTCGCAAAGAGCAACAAAAATGAAATGGAAGTTTTGAAGAAAGGCATGGAAGTGAAGATGGACGGTTTGAAGAAAGGCATGGAAGCTAAAATGGATGGCGTGGAAGCTAAGATGGATGGCATGGAAGCTAAGATGGATGACATGAAAGACAACATGGAAAACATGAAGAGTGATCTAAAAGCATACATGGAAGGCTTGATGACAAGCTTAAAACCAGAAATGATTCCTAATGGCGGAAATATAGGAGAAGAACCTCCCGATGAGAACAAAATAAATGTTAATTGTGATTTCATAAACTCAAATGTTGGCTGGAAGAACCACCATATTCCAAAAATGGATATGAGGAAGTTTGATGGAAAGGATCCTGTAACATGGATACTACAGATGGAGCAATATTTTGATCTCCATAACGTGCAAAACACACAAAAGGTACGTATTGCAACTTTACATTTAGAACAAAATACATTCGTATGGTATCAATGGCTTTGCTCCCGTAAAAAAATTGTCACTTGGTCAATTTTTACTGAGGAAATGATAGCACATTATGAGGATACAAAGAGCAACACCTTCTTTACCCAATTGATAAATCTCAAACAAAAGGGTTTAGTGGGGCAGCACATTGAGGACTTCCAAAAATTGAATATAAGGGTAACTGATATTCCAGAGGGACACAGGATTGATCTCTTCCTAGGCACTTTAAAGGATAACATCCAACATGAAGTTCGCTTTTTGGAACCTGATTCATTGGAGAAGGCATTCAGGTTGGCAAGAAAAGTTGAATGTAAAATTATGGCGACAAGGAAGCCTACCACTCAATTCTATAAAGAAGGAAGTGTTGTTATGCCTAGATTTCCACAACCTACAAGGTTGACACCACAAAAATTGGAAGAAAAAAGAGCAAAAGGGCTTTGCTACAGTTGTGATAGCAAATACACTAAAGGTCACAAGTGTGCTGGGAAGAAATTATTTTACATAGATTGTGAAGAGGAAGAAGAAAATGAACAAGAAGAGGATATACACCAGGAACCAGCCCTAGAAGAGGAAGAAATGAATCCGACCATATCGTGTAATGCACTGGCAGGAATTACCACTCCTCAAACTCTCAATATAGAAGGACAGATCAAGAAGAAAAAGGTAATAGTGTTGATTGATTCATGTAGCACCCATAATTTTATTCATTGTAAGGTAGCCAAGGAATTAAATTTTTTCCTATACCCAGCACCAGAATGTCAAGTGATGGTTGCAAATGGAGGAACTATAAATTGCTCTGGGAAATGCCATAATATCAAGCTAACCATGGGGGAATATGTATTGACTAGTCCAATGCTTTCCATTCCTATGGGAGGTGCCGATGTTGTACTAGGAGTACAATGGTTACAATCTTTGGGGACGGTAGCTTTTAATTTTCAAGAACTTTTCTTGAAATTTTTTTCAGAAGGAAAGGAAGTCGAATTACTGGGTATTGCGGGGAAGCCAGGAAGGATAATAAGCTCTAATGTCATGACAAAGCTTCTAAAGAAAGAACAGCGAGGCGTAATTGCACAATTATGCTCACTAGAAGTTCCAACATCAAAATCATCTATTTCTGCAGATCTCCAACAAGTCTCGGACAATCATTCCAAGGTGTTTGAAACTCCCAAAGGACTCCCACCTATTCGTGATCATGATCATGCTATTCATTTGATTCCAGGAAGTGTTCCTCCAAACATCAGGCCTTATAGATATCCTTACTTCCAAAAGAGCTAAATTGAACGTATGATTGCAGAAATGTTAGAGGCGGGTATAATTCAACCCAGTCAAAGTTCTTTCTCTGCTCCTGTAGTATTGGTACACAAGAAGGATGGATCATGGCTAATGTGTCCAGATTATAGGGAGCTCAATAAGCTCACCATTAAAGACAAATTTCCCATTCCTGTGATTGATGAATTATTGGATGAATTACATGGAGCAATTTATTTACCAAGTTGGATCTTCGTTCAGGATATCATCAAATTAGAATGAAGACTGAAGATATTCCAAAAAAAGCATTTCGAACTCATGAGGGTCATTATGAATTTTTGGTCATGCCTTTTGGCCTTACCAATGCACCTTCTACATTTCAAGGGCTGATGAATTCCATTTTCAAACCCTTCCTTAGAAAATTTGTGCTAGTATTTTTTGATGATATACTAATCTACAGCAGGTCTTGGAAGGATCATGTTGAACATGTTGACAGAGTGCTCAAACTATTGCAGGAGAAACAATTATATGCAAAAAATTCCAAATGTTTCTTTGGAGTACAAGAGGTGGAATATCTGGGTCATATTGTATCTCACGAGGGTGTTAAAGTGGACCCTAACAAAATTAAAGCCATTAAGGAATGTAAAGTTCCCACAACCATAAAGCAGTTGCGAGGATTTCTCGGGTTAACAGGGTATTATCGCAAGTTTGTTAAGAATTATGGGAGAATAGCAGCACCTCTCACAACATTATTGAAGAAAGATGCATTTTCATGGACTCCTGAAGCAACTAAGGCCTTTGAACATCTTAAAGAGGCAATGTGCCTAGCACCGGTCTTAGCTACGCCAGACTTCACAAAAACATTTATTGTGGAATGTGATGCCTCAGAAAATGGAATTGGTGCAGTTTTAATGCAGAAAGGAAGACCCATTGCTTTTGAAAGTCGTCCAATCAAAGGAAAGTATTTACAAAAACCTATTTATGAGAAGGAAATGTTAGCAATATTGCATGCACTAAAGAAATGGCGAACTTACCTAATGGGAAGACACTTCAAGGTGAAAACTGATCATGATAGTCTTAAACACTTTTTGGAACAAAGACTATCGTCAGAAGAACAGCAAAAATGGGTCACAAAGATGTTGGGTTATGACTTTGAAATAATCTACAAAAAAGGAAAGCCGAATGTTGTTGCAGATGCACTCTCAAGAAAGAATGAAGAGGTGGAAGCATTTCTTTGTGCCATTTCTATTATCCAACCAGATTGGATAACTGAAGCAAGAGATGAATGGAAGAAGGATGAAGAAGTGTGGACACTCATTCAAAAGTTGTAGTAAGATCCTAGTACATCTGATACATTTAGTTGGAAAAATGATTCCTTATGGTACAAAGATCGCTTATATCTTTGTAAGAATTCCCAACTAAAACAAAAGATTCTTTTGGAATTGTACACTTCTCCTTTAGGAGGACACTCAGGATTTTAAAAAACTTACCACAGGGTGAAGAAAGAATTTTTTTGGGATGGCCTTAAATCTGATATTCAAAAGTTTGTGGCGGAATGTTTGGTTTGCCAGCAGAATAAAGTGGAGACAATTAAGACCCCGGGACTTCTACAACCTTTAGCCATTCCAAGTCAACGTTGGGAGGAGATTTCAATGGATTTTATCACAGGTTTACCTAAGTCCGAAGGAAAGAATGTCATCATGGTGGTAGTTGATAGACTTACCAAGTATGCACACTTTTTGTGCATTATCTCATCCATTTAAAGCAAGTACAGTTGCTACTACATTTATGGATAGAATTCAAAAGCTACATGGAAGCCCAAGGGTTATTGTGAGCGACAGAGATCCCATTTTTAATGGAAATTTTTGGACGGAGTTATTTTCTTGTTTGGGTACTCAATTAGCTCATAGCTCATCTTATCATCCTCAATCTGATGGTCAAACCGAGATAGTAAATAAATTTTTGGAAGGATATCTTCGTTGTTTTGTATCTGATAAACAAACACAATGGGTCAAGTGGTTACCTCTTGCTGAATGGTGGTATAACACTTCCTTCCATACCGCAGCAAAAATGACCCCATTTATGGCACTTTATGGATATCATCCACCATCCATCACATCATATTTAAGGGAAAATTCGAAGGTTCAAGCAGTGGAAGATCACATCGAGCATCAAAAAGAAGTTCTCCAACTCTTAAAGGATAACCTGAATTTGGCACAAAATCGAATGAAACAACAGGCAGATCAACATCGCAGCGAGAGAAGTTTTGATGTAGGAGATTGGTATTTTTACGGCTACAACCATACAAACAAATGTCCCTCAAGCAAGCAAAGAAGGATAATAAATTATCACCAAAGTACTATGGTCCTTACAAGGTGTTGCAAAAGATTGGTACTATGGCATACAAATTGGAGCTTCCCGCTTCTTCGCGAGTACATCCAGTTTTCCATGTTTCGTGCTTAAAGAAGGTTATAGGTGAAAATCTTCCAGTTCAAACAATATTGCCAGAACTTGATGAGGAAGGAAAAATCATATTGGAACCAGAAGCGGTCACGGAAACAAGAACTCGACAACTACGGAATCGATCAATTTCGGAGTATCTCATCAAGTGGAAGAACTTACCCACTGAAGATTCTACATGGGAGGATGAGAATTTTATACAGAAGCACCCAGAGCTACTCAAGCGTTGAGGACAACACTTTTTTGAAGGAGAGGGGCATGTTAGTTCCCTATATTACTAGTATAGTCCCTTATTGTTGTTAGTGTAACCCCCTTATTGTTATTATTGTACCCCTGTAACCCCCATATTGTTATTATTGTGCCCTTAAATTATTATTGTTAGGTCGGCTGGGATTACATTGTGGCCCACTAGGATTACATTATGGCCCCATGGACTCCTATATATAGAAAGGAGGTTTTGTAAATTGTATCATCCAAGAATTGTTCATTCATGTAATGTATTGGAGGTTGCCCCCTCGAAGTGGCTTATTTCTAAGGCGTTGATATCTCTTTTCTTCTCTTTTTGGAGTTGGTTACACAACAGCAGCACCAAGATCCTTCATGTTGAATTTGGAAAACAGTTGGGTCTTCAAATCTTGGATAATTTCTTTGTCATTTTCAATCAACAACATATCATCCACATACACTACCAAATAAATAACATGATCACCAATTAATTTAAAATAAACATAGTGATCCTCCTTGCTTCTAATGAAGCCAAGTCCCCGTATGTAGGTATAAAATTTCTGATACTGCATCCTTGGTGACTGTTTTAACCCATACAGAGACTTCTTTAACCTGCATACTCGTTCTTTATTTCCCTTTACCATAAATATTTCAAGTTGTTTCATGTAGATCTCCTCTTCCAGTTCTCCGTGAAGAAATTTTGTCTTCACATCCATCTGTTCTACCTCAAAATCAAATGCAGCAACAACAGATAAAAGTAATATAATAGAAGTAACTTTGGAAACACGAGAAAAAATATCACCAAAATCAATTCCCGACACCTGGGAATAACCTTTTGCTACCAACCGAGCTTTGTATTTCTCCATCTTGTCCTCTACATTCATCTTCTTCTTAAACACCCATTTTCTCTCGATGGGCTTCCTTCCAGCTGGAAACTCCACTAGATCCCATGCCTCATTTTTATGCAAGGATGCCATTTCATCAACCATGGCCTCCTTCCAGAGTTTTCCATCCTATGAATCTACTGCCTCCCTGACAGATCTGGGATCATCATTAGTTATAGTTAAAGAAAAATTTGAACAGAAAGCAGATGGACTATACCTTTCTGGTTGTCTTCTTTCTCGAACTGATCTTCTCACAGCTGGAGTTTGTGGCTCTTCCTCTTCTGAGTCTTCTTCTATTGTAGATTTTGATTCTTCCTCCTTTAATTCAAACTCTATCTTCTCAGGTTCCTTTGGTAGGACTTCATGTTTAACAACATCTTTCACCTCTCTAAACACCACATCTCGGCTGTACACAACCTTCCTTGTTTCCGGGTTCCAAATTTTGTAACCCTTTAAACCATCCTTATCCCCAATAAAGATGCACCTTTTAGATATATTGTCCAACTTGGTCCTTTTCTCCTTTGGAACATATACATATGCATCACATCCAAATACCCTTAGATGTGAAAGAGAGGGTTTCTTACCAGTCCATACCTCATGTGGGGTCTTATCCTCCAACGCTGATGAAGGTGATCTGTTAACCAAGTAACATGCAGTCTCAACTGCCTCTGCCCAGAATTCTTGTCCTAACCCGGTACCACTGAGCACGCTTCTTGCCTTTTCCATCAATGTTATGTTCATTCTTTCTGCAACTCTATTTTGCTGAGGTGTGTATGGAGTAGTCTTCTACCGTGCTATACCACACTTCTTACAAAAATCTTCAAATTCCTTCTTACAGAACTCCCCACCATTATCTGTCCTCAGCACCTTTATCTTCTTCTCTGTCTGGTTTTCCACTAAAGCCTTAAATTCTTTAAATATGTCAAAGACTTAAGATTTATTCCTCAAGAAATATATCCATGTATTCCTTGAGAAGTCATCTATCAATGAAACATAGTACACAGACTTACCCAGTGATGGAACTGACACAGGTCCAAACACATCACTGTGCACAAGCTCTAATATCTTGTTCGTCCTCTTAGCACCAGAAGGAAATCTCACCCAATTATGCTTCCCATATACACAATGTTCATAGAAATTGAAATCCAGAGAGCAATTAGACATACCTTCTACCATACCATTTCCATGTAGTATCTGAAGGCCCTTCTCTCCAATATGTCCAAGCCTTTGATGCCATAGCATGGTCTTTTCTCCAGAGACCACTAGGCTTTCCGCTCCACTTTTAGGAACCATAGAATTATTGCACCCATCAATAATAGTTCTTCCCTGAAGCTTGTATATAGTTCCAATCCGAACTCCCCGCATTAACACCAGTGCTCCCTGAACCATTTTATAGGTATCTTTCTCGAACACTATTTTTACACCTGCATCATCCATCTTGCTTACAGAAATCAGATTTCTGGCCAATGTAGGAATGTGCAGAACACTAGGAAGTGTTCTAATCCTTCCACCTTGCAGCTTCATCTTGACTTTTCCACATCCAACAATTCTGGCCTTCCTATCATCCCCTAGGAAGACATCACCACCATCATATTTCTCATACTCGCAGAACCACTCCTATGGGAAGTGAAGTGAAAGGATGCACCTGAGTCAATCAACCATGACTCATGATCTACATGTGTATTTGAAGAAGAAGCCAAATACACATCCCCACCTTCATCTAAGGTGGTTTTTCCCTTTGCAGAAGGAGCATCATCAGATCCCTTTCCTTTCTTAGGAGCTTTAGATCTGCAGTCCTTTTTGTAGTGCCCTTCCTTTCTGCATTTCCAGCACACCTTTACAAACTTTCTAGGAGATTTAGATCTCCCTCTCGATTTATATCTCCCACTCGAAACCTTATTCTTATTTATGTTCCGGGACCTTCCTCGTACAGATAAGACATCTCCATTTTGGCCCTCCATATTTCTCCGTCTCATTTCCTCCGACAGTAAGGCTGAGATAATGTCATCAAAATTCAAGGTAGTTGTATTGCTACCTATTGCAATAACTAGACTGTCCCACGAGTCTGTTAGAGAACACAACAAACTGATGCACTTATCTTCATCTGAGATTTTAATATCAACAGATGACAGCTGAATTACCACAGTATTGAAGGTGTTCAGATGCTCTGTCATCGAGTCTCCATCCTTCATCCTTAGGTTATACAGCTTTTTCCACAGGAAAATTTTATTCACGAGAGATTTAGATTGGTACAAAGTCCCAATTTTGTCCTACAAATTCTTCGTCGTAGCTTCCCCAGATACATTCAGTAATACCGAATTTGAGACACATAATCGTATTGTGCTATTCGCCTTCCGATCCAACTTCTTCCAGTCTACATTTGACATTATTTTTGGTTTAGTACATGGATCTACCGAGATCCATTGATATTTATCGACCAGTAAGTCCTCCATCTTGAGCTTCCACAACTCAAAACTCTGACCATTAAATTTCTCGATCTCTATCTTGCCGCTGCTCACCATCTTATTTCACCGCAAGAATCGATCCCACAGATCTCCCACTGAACAGGGTCTACCACAGGCCTGAGCAAAAAACCCTCAGCAACAAAGGCATCCCCTTGAAGCCGAAACAACTTTGATACCAAATGTAGGTTTTAACCCTGTACAGAAATTATCTACTAACGAATCTTAAAATAGAAAATAAACAATAGTGAGAGCATAAAACATAAAACAGATAAACACAGAGATTTTCCCCTAGATCCCAAATCGGGATGACTAGCTTGATTTTTCATTATATTCCTTTTAGTGTTACAACACATATATATACATGCTGAAGCATACATAAACCCCAATCCATTAACCTTGGATTAGAACATAATTGTAGTTCCCTTGACCGGATCTACAAAATACCAAGGGCCAAAAAACCATCATACCCCAAAACCATGTGCAAACCCATGCACAAAACAATGGGCGGGTCTTCCCATCGGAAAATAAGGACCAAAAAAAATTTCTGGGGCACTGGCCCGAACCCTGACAAGGGGGCTACCGCCCCCCTTGTGACCCCCCCACGCGTGACTAGTCATGGAAATAATATAGCACATACCCAACAAATTCTCAGTCTATTATAAAAACTATAGTGGACAATTCTGCTCCTAAAAATTACAGATTTGCAAGATTGGTGACAAGAATCAAAACACTGGTTAAAACTTTTCAGAGTGTGAAATTCTTCCATGTGCTGAGGGGGAATAACAAGGATGCAAATTCGGAAGCCAATAAAGCAGTTCTTCTTTCCGTCGGCACTCTTTTAAGAGATAGGGACGAAGAATGGGATCCCATTCCTTAAAATTTTGCTTATATGTTTTATTGCATTTTACTGAATCAGTTCATTTGTATCCACAACTTGGGGAAAATTACGGAGATTGATTCTATTGCTATATGTAAGAATCATCGACTTATAAATATCTGGGCCATTGAGTTCATGGCAGGAGAGGAAAACTAGGTTTTTCCCTCATACTTTGTAATCTAATTGTGGCATTCATGCCAAGGCTTTAATACAATCCAATATTCGTTCCTGTAAAAAAAAAGAAAAACAACCATAAGGTTTTGAGACCGTTGACAGAGATTCACATATATGCAAACTAAAGTGAGTGTTGTATGGATTGAAGCAAGCACCTCGTGCATCATACACCAGGATCAACAACTATCTCATCGGGTTTGGATTCACCAAAAGTGACGCAGATGAAAACCTTTACCATATTGTAGTTGAAGGTAAATTATTTATTATTTTGTTATATTTCGATGATTTAATTTTAATCGGTGATGAGAAGTTAATCAGTTCTTGCAAATAGGATCTTGCAAGAGAGTTTGAGATGAAGGACATATGACTCATGCATTATTTACTTGATTTGGAAGTATGGAAAGGAGATGGGGAACTGTTTTTCTCTCAAGGAAAGTATGTCAACGAGATATTGAAGAAAATCTGCATGGAGAGTAGCAAACTCATGGACACTCCTCTAGTAGGTAGTTGGAGGAAGGAGGATGCCACTTCAGGTGAGGAATTGGAGGCTACCATTTACATGCAGCTTCTGGGTTCACTTATGTATTTGGTGAACACACAACGAAACATGTGTTATGCAGTTAACCAACTTATTCAAGTTGTTATCACTCATTATTCTTAACATTTTCATTGATAAGGTTTTACATGTCATTCAACTAGGTTCCATGTTGTTTCATATTCAGATTCATGAAATTTAAAAAAAATACATGTGGTAAGGTTTACCTCTAAACCCTCTTTGAGCCTTTTCTTATCAGTCAAGTCCACCTCATATCATTTATTTTTTGCTCCCACACTTTCAAATTAAAAATAATAATCCCCTTGTCAGTTTTCCACCGTTACGTAGCAAATTGTATGGCAAAACAACAGATTTCACTACGAAAATGCCTGACAATTCCGCAGCAAATCTGTCAACAGTTTAACTGTTTTTGCTACAAAACTGGGTTTTTCTGTATAGATTGATAGAGTGGTGTGATATGTAAAAATTTTGATGGCTAAAGAAAAAGGTGAGGTCAGCAAGTTAGTTATCATAATCCCCAAGCATGCAAAGTCATATTTTTTGTAATCATTTCCACTTGTGGTCACATGTGTCATCATTTTCCCGCGAGTTGTCAAATTACTTTTTAAACCTTGCCCCTAACCTGCTCTTTGTCATTCATCGCCAAAATTCTTGCATGTAAAGCATCTCAGTGTCACTGTTCGAGATCTGGTTCACCGTACAAAACATGTTTTTGTCTAGTTTTGATTTTGTAGGTGTCATAAGCAAGGAGGCAGCAAGAGTATAAAGGATTAATGGCATCAAAGAAGAAAGAAAACAAAGGTGGCTACTGTGTGAGGTACGAACCTATGGATTTTAAATTCTTAAACGAAGATCCCAATGTTATGGAGGCCTTCAGGAAGGTGGATTGCCTACAATTTTGTCAAAAGCTGCAAGTTTTTCATGTCCAGGTATCCAAAAACTTTGCAACAAATTCTACAGGGACAACTTCAAAGGTTGGTGTTTTGAACCTCACAGTGTCACCTCATGCTATCTCTCAAGCTACAGAAATACCCAGAGGTGGTGAGGAATGGTTTAAAGGTACAAAAATTAGAATGCAAAGCTGTGAATAATTTCTCAAATAGGAGAAAAGAGGAGATGACATGACAAATGCCATCCCTAGGGGTTACATGAAAGAAAATTATGCAAAATTGTTGTTGGTAGTCGAGAAATACTCTCCCTACGAAGGGAGGTTTCACATGGTTTACTCTTATCATTTTCAAACTCCTTCTGCATTTCATTGGTAAGAAACCACTTGACTTACCTTTATTTTTATTTAGAAGTTTGGGCTAGATGTCTGATAAGGTCCAAGCCAAGGCTGAGGGTAGTGAAACATCAGTATTTCACCATGGTCTGATAAAATTGTTAGTACTGGAGGAATTAAAAAGATTAAACAGAGATTGGGCCTTGTTTCTTTTCAAGAGTGGATATGAAGTAGACTCAGTGACACCAAAGAAGGCTTCAAAACCAAAGAGTACTCCATCCCCAACTGTAATAGAAGAGATTAATGAAGAAGGAGAACAACCTCCTGTGGAACCAATGAACATTGAAGCTGAACCTCTACAAAAGACTAATATCCCTCAACTATCACCTGCAAGACAAAAACAGAGAATTTGTAAACATAGCAGCAGGAGGGTAATAAGAAGCCAAACATTTTCCAAGGTAAACCTAGAATACATCATCTAGGAAATAGACATTGAAGAATCCCCAATTTTATAGACATAAGACATTGATGGAGATAGAAGAAAAATGCAGAAGGGTAAGTCTGTCAAGAAGTTGGATTTTGTAGGAGAGGATGATGATTTCATTTTCTAGCAAAGGAATCCATGATCAGGTCACAGCTTGAAAATGATGCCATGAAAAGTAAAAGAGCAGAAAATATCAGTGAAGGTAAGCAACCAGAGAACATCATAGACCTATCTCTAGTAGCAGAAGAGGTCTTGGTACAAAGGAAAGGAGAAGAACATGTTGAAGAAAAGACTGAAGTACAAATTCTGCAAGAGCAATTAAGACAGGCTAGGGAAGAAGTAGTTGAATTCAAGTTGGAATTAAATGAGGCCAAGTTGGACAGATAGCTAATGACAGATTTTGAGAAAGAGATGATGGGGTAGCTGGACAAGTATGATAGGACTTTATCAAATGCCAAGAAGATGTTGAAGATAAGTCTTCCTCTGAGGAGGGTGGTAAAAAACACAAGGAAAAGGAATTTGTGGTTATAGTCTTAGAGAAAAAATCTCAAAGGGTAGGTCAAAGAGTTGGAAGACCAAATGGACATGATTCAAGAAGAGCTGAAGAAAAGAGGGCTAAAGATTATATTGGTAGATGAACTTGAGGTACAACGTGTTGTTGCTAAAGATGAAGCACCCAAGAACTGAGGAGTTGATCTAAACTATTTTTGTTTAAGTTTACAGATTGCAGGTGACACCAATTTTGGGTTAGAAGATGATTTTTTTGAAGAAAATTACCAAATCTTCATTTTCAGTCAGATCGGGCAGTTTCGTAGTGAGCTAAAGGCTTGAGGGCCGAAATTCTCTACGAAATTTCTAAAGAATGCTTTTTTATTTAAAAAATCAGTTTTATGGAGATCCAAGGAGGGAAATCGATGGTATTTAGCTATTTTGACCTGAAAACCACTTTTTGATTAGCAGAGGGGATAGAAGAGAAGGTTAAAAGGAAAAAGTGGGCATGTTACAAAATTTCACTATGAAACTGCCTAATGATACTATGTTTTGCAGCAAAATATTTTTTAAGAGTTTTTGAAGGTTACAAAATTTCACTATGAAACCTTCTCTCATTTACCACCTGGAGACATCCAAGAAGACAGTGGGCCATCCCATCAGAGATCCATTACTTGGAAGATGTGTCGCTCATCCAAATCAACATGAAGAAAAAGTTCTAAATAATTTTTATCTTTTCCTATAAAATATGATAGTTGTTCCTAAAATTTTGGGGGTACATTCATGTCTCAGTGATGGAGAATGCCACTCGAGCATATTATCTTTATCTATGTAATTGTCCCACTACTATAGAAGTGGATGAAATAAATTTAAAGTAGAGTCCTATTAGGAAAGTAAGTCTTTAATTACTAGGTGTCTTTTTCTATTCTAGAAAAGTAGTTTTTAGTTATGATTAGCTGTAAAAGTCATGGTTCGATGATCTAGCAAGTTGGGCAGATCCTATGTAAACAAAAGCAGTATATTTATAGATAGGAGATCGAATGAGAAAGGGTTGGAGAATTTTGTTGACACTACTACTATTGTAAATCTTTTATATCGGTAATAGATAGATAGTTACTTGTTTCTGCTTCACCTGAGATTCTTGAGATGTTTCAGTGAGTTTATGTGTTTCCTTTTATCTTATTTCCAGTATATTGATGTTAAATTACTCAGAATTCATGTTATGCATGCTCTGACTTCCTTTTAGCATTGAGCTATTGATTATCTTCATATGTTAATGTTGTCCTCTCATTGAAACAGAAAAAGCCTCAGTTTCCATAAATAGATATACTTGGCATTGTATTCCTTTTACTAACTCCATGAGCCCAATGGTAGTGAAATCTTCCCCATTTTCAACCTGCAAAACAAAAATACTAAGACACTCACAGAGTTAGCCATCTGTTGTAAATCCTAATTGAACAATTCATTAGCTAAATTGAGAGAGCCCTCTTAGGCTGAAGAGCTTAATCCTCTGTCAAAAGCTGGTATGAAAGAGTTACTCTAAGTTGTCTGGTGGAGCAACCCATCAGTACCAATTTAGAGATGACACAAGTTATGGTTAAGCCAACCAAACTATATTTGAAGGCAACCAAGCATGTGTTGAGACACCTCACAAGCACTACTCAATTTGGTATTTGTTACAGACGAACATAGGGATTGAAGTTGCAAGGCTTCAAAAATGAAAATTGGGCAGGGATTCCATCAAACCGGAAGAACACATCAACTGGAATTTTTAGTGTTGGGTCAACACTGGTTTCTTGGTACAACAGGAAGCAGAGATTTGTGGCACTCAACTCAACAAAAGTAGAGTGCATGGTTGGAAGTCAAGCAACATGTGAATCAATCTAGATGAGAATGATTCTTGTTGGCTTATTTAGTTAGATGATTGATCCTACTATGATTTATTGTGATAATTAGAGTTGTATCAAACTCTTGGAGAATCTTGTATTTCATGATAAATCCAAACATATCGATATCTAGTATCAACATATATGAGATTGTCTGTAGATGAGGGTTATGTTGTTGGAATACATTCTTGCAGAGGAACACAATGAAGAAAGTTTGACAAAGGCTTTGTCAAGAGAAAAATTTGAGTTCCATAGAGGAAATATCGGGGTATCTGATAATCCCTTTCTTTCAGAGAGGGAGTGTTGAAAATGAAGTAAGAAAAATATAGTTTTGACTTTACCTTGGTCAAACAAGATTAAAATTTCTATTTCTATTTCAACAGAAATATTGGAGGTAGTTAACTGAGGTGACATGGAAATTTTCACTCAGTTAACTCAATTAATTCAAGCTGTAGACACTTGATTTCAGTTCAATACAATTGATTGCTAATTTCTAGCAATATATTTTAGTTAAATTGAGTTATTGTCAGTTAAACTAGTTCCAACTATTAGAGGAACAAGTGGAAGGTCAAATAGTGGGGTGTGACTTCATTCATCTTCAGTGATCATTTAGTTAACTGATCATTCAACCCATAATAATGGATGAATGCAGAGAATTCAAGTTACCTAGTTGAGATAGGAGTTCAAGGGTAGTTTACTATCAGTTGTAAACTAATCCAAGTTGTACAGATGGTGCATGCAATCAGAGATCAACCTAAAGGAATTCCGCAATTCAGATTGAGTCATTTCCTAATTAATAGGGGCTACTTCTTCAAGGAGCAACACAAGGAAATAGGAGCTTGGAAAGCTGAGAAATTGGCTAAGTATTGGCCAAAGTCATAAAATGAAGAAGCAAATTAGAAGATACAGGTGCATGTCTCAAGCTTGAGCAAGCATATGTATTCATCCAGATTCTTTGATTAATGAAATACATATAGGAAGGGTTTTTCAGCACTTGGTTTCCCCTAGATAAATATATGTATATGTGTGTTGAATCTTGATGCATTTTTATGATTTTTTTTCTCAGTCATGAATTTCTTTCGGTAGATGAGTAGAGTGGATTTGAGTCTTATGTTTTAGTAAATTAAATGAGTAGTTTTGAATCTACGTAGGATTTTATATAGGTAGATAATTCAAAAACACCTATTAGGAAATCATTCAAAATGACTCAATGACCTATTTTCTTGCATAAGGAAATGTTTTGGAGGCATTGAATGGGTGATCCTTATCAATGGCCCAATGACCTATTTCCTTTGTATCATGTCAAACTTTTGAAATGGATAGTTGGCAAATAATTCAAGAAAAACATTGATTTTTTTATGCTATTAAGGTGATTCCATTAAAAAGCCTTAATGGAAACATGAAAAGGGTGTTGTGCATGGCTTCCTTCCCACACAAAGAGGATTAATTAAAATGTAAATGAGTTCACAACCTTCATTGGAAAGAGACAAACATTGCACCCCTCCTCAAGTGTGGTGATAGAGGAAGATAATTACATGACAATTTTGATGTATTAATTGTTACTATGGTGGAAAAATACTAAACTAATTTTTAATTATGTCAATTTTTTAAATTTTATATAATCATTATGAAATATTTTTAAATGGTTATATAAGAAGATTGAATTAATTTTAAAAAAACTAATATAATTACGTCATAAGACATTCCTCTTTGAAAATTACTCCCCCAATTGCCACTGTGTACTGGTATGCACCATTGGATGGAATGTTAGATGATTGAAGATTTTTAGGATGTCAAATTAATAATTAATAGTTGAGAAAAAACAAATAGTTAGAGCTTCTTTTTGCGGAACTGTTTCTTGATAGATTAATAGTTTCTTGATGGTTTCTCCATAAGAGTGTTTCTATTACAGTGATTTTCAGTGTTGAGTGCGAAATATAAGTTTTGGAGATGGGCTCTTCAAAGAAACCAACAATATTTACTGAAGGGAAAGTTCTCACATCTGCCCAATTTCTAAATTTCATTTGGTTTTTTAAGGAAATGATAACACATTTTTTAGTGTTCAATCCATTTTTAAGACAATTTCGGTAGATTTGTCTTTCAAGGAAAATGAGGAAAATGGTAGGATCTTCCTCCCCATGTCCCGCAAAATTTAGAGTGGGAGTGGCTTGGAAGAGATACTTTGGAGATTTTGTTTCAACTGGGAAAAACAAAACAAACCCTACGGGATTCTATGTGAAAGATTTTGAAAAGGAAATTGAACCACTAAATTGTATGATTGAATATATCACATTCGAGAATGAAATTGTTGTGCCGCCAAGCTACGATGAATTCATTCAGCTAATTGTAGACAAGGTATACATACAGTATGTGTGTGCTCATGAGATTGTTTTGTGATAACATAATTATGATTTATCATATTTTTCATTTCATGTTGCCTTCATTTTTAGGAAATCGATGCAGTTGTAGGAGACATGACCATCACAGAAAACTAATCCCAAAATGTAGAGTTTACACAACCTTTCTTAGACTCAAGCCTAGTGGCAGTAGCCCATTGGAAAGATGAAAGTTCAATTCGTTCTGCGCTGATTTTTATGAAGCCTTTTAACAATAAAATGTGGGTACTGATAGTTTATTTCTTCGTTTGTGGGGGTGTTATTACCCAAAAAAATGAAACATCATTTTGAAAAGGATAGATAGTTCATGTGTCAAAAAATTAGGTTGTAGGATTCATTTTTTATGCTTGGTCAAGGGAAATATAAATTTTTTCTTGTTTTAGGTTACCCTAAGGTCTAAACCCACTCATTTTAAACTCCCTCATGTCACATCATTCATCATTTTCTGACTTATTTAAATTTCCAAGGTTGTTTGTAAGAAAAGTGTCAAATTATCCAAGAAACCACAGTTTCGTAGTGAAATACACTGTAAAAAGTCACTTTCTTCTACGAAACTGCTGATAGTTTCGTAGTGAAAGCAGTCAAATTAACACTAAAAATGATATGAAAGCACGATTTTCTATCTGTCTTGTCAGTCAAGCTGTTAGGTGTCAGAAATTCATTGGAAATGAGTAGGTTAGATGCCATTCGAGTCATGGAGGGATAAATCCAAGGTACATTCCCATATCTACAGTCATCATGATCAGCTTAGGTAAGTGAGAGTCACCATTGAGTCATGAGAAGACATAAAAACTACAAATCCTTTCATAATCTAGTCATTCTCATTTCTCATTCCTCCTTGCATAATATTTGAGCTCTGGAGAGCTATAATACTAAGTTAAAGATGTGGTTGGTTATTTTCAAAGGTTTACATTGAACATCATCAAGCGAGGCTGCAAAATTCATCAAGCGAGGCTGAACTTCATCAAGCGATGTTGTACAAATCTTAGAGAAATCATGGCAGAGAAAAGAAGGACTAAAAAGGGTGGCCAGTGCCTGAGATATGAACCTGCAGACATGAGTTTGATCAATGAAGATCCAACAATAGTAGAAGCTTTCAGAAGAGCAGGTTGCCTACAGTTTTGTGAGAAATTACAAGGTTGTCATACATAGGTGTCTAAGGAATCTGCTTTGAATTTCAGTGGAACAGCCACTAAAGTGGGAATGCTAAATTTTTCCATCACACCAGAGGTAATTTCTACTACTACAGAGATTCCAAGAGGCAGGAGAATTGGTTCAAAGGTTTCAAGTTTGACATGGAGAAGTGTAAAGAATTCATGAAGCCTGAGCATACTGAAATGAATCTCACCAATGCCATCACAAGAAATTATATAAAAGACAATTATTCAAAATTGTTTCTCATTATCCAAAAGTACTTTTCTTGTGAAGGCAGATATCACAAAGTGTAGTCATATCATTTCAAATTACTTCTACAGTTTATTGGTAAGAATTCCATTGATTTTCCTTTCTATTTACATAGAAGTTTGTCAAAGATGGGAGATAAGGTCCAAGAAAAGTCTGAGGGGAGTGAGACTTCTTTATTTCATCATGGTTTAATTAAATTATTGGTCTTAGATGAGCTTAAAAGGTTAAAGAGAGACTAGTCCTCATTCTTGTTTGTTAGTGGTTTTGAGCTGGATGCTCTTACTCCTTCAAGAACTCCTAAGCCTAGAAAAATTCCATCACCATTATCAGCAGAATAGAGCGAATCATTGGTAGCAGAGCCAAGTGAACCTACAAGAGAAAAAACAAGTGAACAAATTATTAAGGAGCTAGAGCAAATGTAAACTCTTGATACACCAAGTTTCCCACCTGCAAAACAAAAACAAATTGTTAGCAAACCAGGAACAAAACGGATGACTAGGAGCCAAGCAGTGGTTTTGGAAGAGAAGAAAGTGGTTGTAGAAGATAGAGTAGAAGCTAAGGGAAATCCAGAGGATATTTTACATGCCATTATCATAGAGGAAATTCCTATTGTCCAAGCTGATTTTATAGAGGATGTTGGGCAAAAGTTAAAGAAGGCTAAATTTGCAAAGAAATTAGAGTTTGAGGGAGAAGATGGATGTTTCATGTTCCAAGAAAGAAATCCTATGCCAAGGAATTATATGAAACTATTAGAGAGTAGTAAATAATTTCAACCACCCACTAATACAGCTCAGCCACCTCAAGAGGTTATTGACCTATCATCACCTCCAGAGAAAGATACAGTCAGCAAATCAAAGAAGGGAAAATAGAAGGTGATGGAAAAAACAGATTTGTAGCTCCTTGAAGAAAAATTGAAAGTGGATAATCATGAAATTTCTATTATGAAAAGGGAAGAAAGGAAACACAGTGTAGATAAGACTCAATTTGAAAAGATGAAAGCAATTTGGGAAGACTGGGTTGACAATGTCTCTAAGACTTTGGACAACACGGAGTATCTTATTAAATGGACAATTCCAGCAAGGAAAGAGGCCAAACATGTCAGGACGATGAACAAAAAGTTGAAATCCACCAATATAATATTGAAATACCAGGTTAAAGACCTTCAAGAGCAACTTGAATTGATTCATTAAGAGCTATAGAAAAAAGGGCTTAAAATGGTTGTGATTGAAGAGCCTATAGTTCAACCAATTGTAAATGAGGAAGAAATTCCTCAAAGAGCACAAGCTGAGTTGGCTTATGGTTGTTTAAGGTTTATGACATGATTAGAGACAAGGTTTTGGCACTTATAGGGTTCAATTTTCAAAATTACACAAAAAACTGCATTTTCAGCAGTTTCGTAGCGTCCCTGGGCTTGAAGGGCAGCAAAATGCTATGAAACCATTGTAGCTTCTTTTTTGACTTTTTGAACCAGTTTTGGATAAAATCAAGAGGTGGAATTAGTGTGGAAGATGTTTTTAATGATGATGAAGATCATGCAAAAGGAGAGAATCAAGAATTTTGAGGTTAAAGGCATGTCTTGCAGTGCTACGAAAGTACGCTACGAAAATACCTTACTTTCGTAGCGTGCTGTATTTCGGCCCTTTAAGTAGGTTTTGGAGCATCTTTGGACATCTGGAGATTTTTGAAGGGTAAAATACCATGACAAGAAATTATTGAACACTCAAGAACCACAAATTGAAGATAAACTGACAGCCAAATTATTCGTGGAAGAAGAAGACTATTTGCCTAAAAACAAGGTTTTGTTTCCTTGTTTTGAGGAGGTCAGTTAAGTGGTCATAAAGTGGTGAATCCCATCATCTAAATTTAAACATGTGAGAGCATACTTTTCAAATAATGTAATTTCTTTAGTAGATAAGATTGTTAAAGGCAATAAGGAGTAGTTTGAGTCCTATTAGGAAAAGGATTGTCAAGTAGGAAAGGTGTCTGTTTGTCATTAAGTTTATGTTTTATAGTTATGCAAGCTTTCATAGGAATAAATTCGATGAATCTAGCCAGGACACAGACCATCTCATGATGTAACATGTCTATTAAAGGCTATTGGGTCGAATTTTTCAAGGGTTGGAGATTTTGGCAAAATTGCAGCTTATTGTAAATTGACTGTTTCAGCAATACAGAGATTTGTTACCTGACCAACCTAAGATTCTGAATGAGTTTTTAGGGCTTAACTATCTTAATTATACCTTATATATATCTCATTTGCAATGGTTTTCATTTATAATACTCAAAATTCGTTCTTGCAATGCTCTGACTTCCTTTATAGATGAATTGACTGTGTAGTTCCTGTTTTATGTGTGTGTGTCCTACTACTAAAAAATCTGATCTGCCTCAGCTTCCATATCAATTAACTCACTGAATCACTGAATATGTTCACTCCATAAGCCCAATGTTTACTTACTGATATGATTTTCAACTTACACTCATCATAAGAAAGTTATTTCATAAATAGAGTTAGCCATCTACATCATTACTCAATATCATTAACCCTTGAGAGAGCCCTCTTAGACAGAGGAGGCTAAGCCTCAGTCACAATATTGGTTTGAAATAGTTACATGATATTTTCTGATTAAGCAGCCTATTAGGTCCAATTTTGTGATAACATTTTGGTGTGTCTGCCGAGAGCTTGAAGATTATACTATCCCGAAATTTTGAAGCTAAACTTCTGAAGGTAGCAGGAGCTCAGACGCTTATCAAGGTTGCATCTACCTTAGTGAATCCATTCAAAATTCATATGATCAAAGGTGGCTTCGAGAAGGAAATACACAAGGAGTAATCCTGACCCAGATCCACCTACCATCGTGGACAATCCAAACATCATCTCCAGAGGCAGTCAAGGAATTTCTGAAATATCAGGTACTCCATTACATACAAAATCCTTGTCCTATGAAGTTTTAAGAAGTCGTGAAGATAAAATATTTGATGATAAAATTCAGGAAGTCTTGTTTAGGTCTAAAAGTGAAAAATAATTAACTGAAATTGTCTTAAACCTACATAGGAGAGCTATTGATACCTTAGCCTTAGTAACACAAAAAGATAAAGAAGATTTTTGGGAAGCAGTCACCTCTGAGTTGTTGTTGGAAAGAGAGTCTTTAGATAGGTTGAAGGATCTTAACCCTTTTGAGTCCCTCCTCCTAACAGTTCCTCTTCCTCCAGTTTTATTTTCCCTAAAACTACCATAGTCAAATTCATCATGGCCGGAAATATATCTCCTCCACCTGCTGCACCTGCTAGATATGCCCCTCTTGTTCTTCTAGCTGTCCTACATGCCCTTCCTAGAAAATATTTTTCTAGAATCAAAACTTGGGGAAGTGATGAGGAGATTACAATAGAAGAACATGTGGACCAATTTAATGATTTTACAGACAGGGAGGAGGTTGACCATGAGGATGTCAAGATGACATTTTTTGCTCAGAGCTTTATTGGTGAAGTTAGGAAGTGGTTCAAAGCCCTTACTCCTGGAAGCATTCATAATTGGTATGAACTTGAAGATAGTTTCTTGAGGAGGTGGGGAAATAGAACCAATCCTGTACAATCCCTCACTGAGTACAATAGTTTGAGAAGAAATGTTGATGAAACTGTCTAAAAATTTTCAAAAATACTTAACAAAGTTTATGACTTTATTCCTTCCCACTTAAAACCTCCACAAGCCTTAGCTCAGATGAGATATGTTGAAGCTTTTGATTATGAATTTTCTATACTGCTAAGAGAGAGAGAATCCCCTTCACTTGTTGAAATGAAAAATGATGCAATGATGGTGGAGGTTAATATGATAGCAACAAAAAATACCAAGATGGGTAAGACTAAGTTGAAAGAAGAAGATAAGCCTTCCACCTCTGATGAAAAATTTGATTCAATGATGAAGACAATGGAAAATTTGATGGATAGGCTGGCCCTTGGGAATACCTCTCCTCCTCCTAAACAACATGAGCCTCAGTTTAGAAATCCATGATTCAGAAGACCTCAGAATCAGCAAAGGCCAAGGGAAAATAGAAATCAGTAGCCTAATCCTCCAGTGAGACCTCCCATTCAACAGAACTTAGTTGATGAAGATGACGAACTTGAAATTCTAGAAGAGTTTATTCATTTTCTAGATGAAGACATGTTTGGAATTTTCTTGACTAAGGAAGAACATGATGAGTTAGACCAAAGTAATCATGAAGAGGAATCATCTGATTATTTTAAAGGGTATCAACATGCAATTTTTGAGATGCAGAAACAATAAAAGCTCATAAATAGAAATGTGCCAATCATTGCAAACAAAACACAGCCTAATAAATATACTCCTAAAACTGCTGAAGCTAAGAAAGATACCCCCAAGTTTTCTGAAGGTAAGAAAGATACACCACCTCCGCCTCCTATCAAAGAAACTAAAAAATCTGCTTCTGTTTTCAGTTTGGAGAGTGAAATTTCTAAGATCAAAATACCAGTACCTTTTGGAGAAATTCTTAAGGTAAATGAATATAGAAGTAATATTGTGAAAATGTTTAATTCACAACTAGGAGCTGCTAATATCTTGAATGTTCAAGAGGATTATCCAACCATATAGTTGGGTCCAAGATTAGAAGATGAGCAAAATGAGGAGGTGCCTCCTTTTTATGTTAGCCTTAGCATTCATGACATGACATTGCATAATGCAATGTTGGATTTAGGGGCCTCTCACAAGCTTATGCCCAAAGTAATCATGGAGAGGATGGGGTTAGAAATTACTAGACCATATAAGGACTTGTTTTCTTTTGATTCAAAAAGAGTTTAGTGCATTGGTTTAATTAAACATGTTGTTGTTGGTCTTAAACAAGTCCCTTCCAAGACAGTGGTCATGGACATTGTGGTACTAGACATTCCACCAAAGTTTGGCATGCTATTATCAAGGTCATGGGAAACAAAAATCAAAGGTACAATGCAAATGGACCTTACTTATGCCACCATTCCTGTTTTTGGTGAGAAAAGGAGACTGTATAGAGAGACAAGAATGGATTACGTGGTGAGTAGTAAAGATAAACCTTAGAAATTTCCAATTTATGCTCTTGATACTGAACTTGGATCTGCTATTCTCTTCAATGAGTTGATTAATGAAGCATAGTATGAGAAGAAGGCATAGAATCAGCAATCTGCAATTCAGCAGTCAGAAAATCAGCAAGCAGAAGATCAACAAATCAGTGATGAGAAGGCGGAAGGTTGGTGGTTTTTGCACTTTGATGGATCAGCAAGAATAGAGGGGGCAAGATCAAGGATTTGGATCACAAGTCCAAATGATGAAAGTAAGTTCTTTTCCTACATACTGAATTTTGATTGCACAAATAACATGGTTGAATATGAATCCTTGATTTTGGGCTTAGAATTTTTGAAAAGAATGGGTGATCAAAAGATTTCTATTTGTGGAGATTCTGAATTAGTCATTAAACAATTTGAAGGTAGGTATCAAACAAAGGATGTAAGAATGAGGGCATACAGAAATTTATTCATGGACATGTTGGAAATTTTCCAAGAACATTCATTCATTGTTAAGACTAGGGACCAAAACTCCATTGCTGACTCCATAGATGTCTCTGCAAGTCTTTTCATCATTCCCATACATTCTACTGAAAAATATGAGGTTGAATTTCACCATAGACCAGCTATTCCTAATAACATTATCCATTGGAAAGTCTTTGAGGATGACCAACAAGTTAAGAAATTTATTGAGATGAAAGAAGAGTTTGAAAATATACTAGATCAACAAAACATGCTTGTTGAATCTAAGGGAAATTATGAAGTATTATAGTTGAAGAATAACTCTATTCCCAAAGGCCTCATACCCCTTGAGAAGCTTTTTGATCATAATGATGTGTTCAAATCTCCTAGGATACAAGCTAATGATGAAGAGGTAGAGAGTTGTAACCTTGGTACAGTAGCTATGCCTAAAATGATTAAACTTTCAAAGTTTCTTTCAGTTGATATGAAGCATAAATATATTGAGATAATGAAAAGGTTCATAGATTTTTTTGCTTGGAGTTATGCTGATTTGAATAAGTATGACCCTACTATCATTCAGCATACTATTCCCATTAAAGAAAATGAAAAGCCTTTCAAGCAGAAGTTGAGGAGGATTAATCCACTTTTCATGCCTCTGATTGAGAAGGAAATCAAGAAGCTTTTTTATACCAAAATCATTGTTCCAAATATATTCTCAAAGTGGCTTGAAAACTTGGTTCCAGTCAGAAAAAAGAGTAGAGAAATCAGAATATGCATTGACTTCAGAAACTTGAATAAAGCCTCTCTGAAGGACAACTATCCTCTCCCAAAGATGGACCAAATTTTGTAAAACATTGTTGGTTCCCAAAGGATTTTTATGCTTGATGGTTTTTCAAGATATAATCAAATCCTTGTACATCCGGAAGATTAGGAAAAAATAGCCTTTACTACACCATGGGGCACTTTCATGTATGCCAAGATGCCATTTGGTCTCATGAATGCAGGAGATACTTTTCAAAGGGAAATGGATATTTATTTTGCTGAAGAGAAGTACAAGATGGTGGTTGTTTATCTTGATGACATAACAGTCTTCTCAAGGAGGGAAGAAGGTCACTTAAAGCAACTAGAAAAAATTCTGCTGAAGTGTAGAAGGTTTGGTATTTCTCTAAATCCCACAAAAAATAATTATTTCTTTAACTTTAGGTAAATTACTTGGACACATTATTTCTAAAGATGGGATTAATATTGATCAAAACAGGGTCAATGCAATTCAGAAAGTGGATTTGCCTAGAAGCAGAAAGGAGATTCAATCTTTCCTTGGAAAGGTAAATTTTGTAAGGAGGCTTATTCCTAATTTTGCTGAGATTGTGAAGGACATAACAAGGATGCTGAAGAAAGGATTTGAAATCAAGTGGAAAGCATAAGCAAAGCACTCATTTGAGGAAATCAAAAGGGCACTCACCCAAGCACCAGTATTGATCAGCCCGGATTTCTCAAAAGAATTTCTGGTTTTTACTTTTGCATTAGAGAATACAATTGCTAGAGTTTTGTTGCAGAAAGGACAGCAAGGTACTGAGCAACCCATTTCATTTTTTAGTGGGACATTAGCTAACTCAAAGCTGAAGTACAACATCTTAGAGAAGAAATCTTATGCCTTGGTTAAGGCCATCAAAGATTTCAGAATTTGCATTCTGCATTCTCATATTATATCTTTTGTTCCTAATGTTCTTGTGAAAGACATCCTAACTCAAGCTGACCCTGATGTTAAGAGGGGGAAATGGATTGCAAACTTGCTGGAATATGATATAGAGATCAAGCCAACAAAATTGGCCAAAGGACAAGGTCTAGCAAAGCTGATGGCACAGTCAAACTTCGACTGTCTTGACATGAATTTAATTGCAGAAATATCTAAAATTTCAGATGAAGAGGAAGAATTGATCCCCATTAAAGAAAATTATATCATTTTAGAGTGGTATAAGGATATTTCTTTTGTCCTACATCATCATAGAGCACCTGTTGTGCTAACAAAGTCCAAGGAAAGATTTCTGAAGCTAAAATCCTTCAGATATTGCATCATTGACAAAAATCTGTATTGGAAGGATACCAGTGGTATTTTGTTGAATTGTTTGCTGGAAGAGGAGGCTTATAAAGTGATTGAGGAGTTAAACAAAGGAGATTGTGGAGGTCATCATTATTGGAAGGCTATAGCAAACAAGATTCTTAGAGCAGGGTACTATTGGCCTACAATGTTTAAAGATGTATACAAAAATATTGTTGCTTGCCATGATTGCCAAATTTTTGATGGTAAGAAGAAGCTTTTACCTTTACCTTTGATGCCTATCTATGTTGAGGCACCATTTCAGCAGTGGGGCCTAGATTTTATTGGTGAAATTCATCCATCATCATCAAGTCAGCATCGCTAGATTTTGACAGCAACTGACTGCTTCACCAAATGGATTGAAGAAATCCCAACTAGGTAAGCAAATGATTCTATTATAATTTCATTTTTGGAAAATAATATATTGTTTAGATTTGGCTGCCCTATGAAAATCATCACTGATAATGCACAGGCATTGAAGTCTAAGAAGATGATTAATTTTTGTCATCAATATCATATTTCTCTTGGGCATTCTACTGCATATTATCCACAAGGGAATGGTCTTGTTGAATCTTCTAACAAGAGCATTGTGAGGATTATAAAGAAGGTGTTGCAGGAAAATAAGAAGTCATGGCATTTGAAGTTTAAGTATGCTCTATGGGTTGATAGAGTATGCACAAAGAGGTCAATTGGAACTTCACCTTATGAGCTGGTATATGGAGCTAAAGCTATCTTTCCTACATCCTTTGGAGTGCCTGTCATGAAGCTGTAGCAAGGATTGGAGGAGGAGCCAAATGAAATTCAGAGAAGAATCAATTAGCTAATAGCTTTTCAAGATATGAGGGAGGAAGTCTACAACAGTAATCAGCAATCTCAAGACAGAATCAAGAAGGCATTTGACAAGAAGGTCAAGGAAGAGAATTTTCAAATATAAGATGTGGTTTTGAAATGGGAGGTCAGGATTAAAGAGAAGGGAAAACATGGTAAGTTTGAGAACATCTAGAAGGGTCCATTCAAAGTAGTTGCATTCCATGGGAACAACACTTACATTTTACAGGATATGGATGGACAACCATGTGCTAGAGGGCCTGCCAATGGAAATCTTTTGAAGCACTACTCTTCTTAAAATATGTTGATCATTCATACCATTGTATATATTCCATTTTATGTGTTTTTCTGCTAATAATGACAAGTTGAATAATCAATCTTGAGCTCGAGGTGAAGGCCATTAGAGTTTGAAGAGAAATCTTGGCAGTTTCAAAAGTTTTTTCTGTTTTTTCAAGAAGATGGATAGCAGCACTGAAACTACTGTTTCTTTGGTGTACCACTGGGGCACACCATCCTAAGTGGAGCCATAGTTATCACCCAAAAAAATGAAACATCATTTTGACAAGGATAGATAGATTCATGTGTCAAAAAATTATGTTGTAGGATTCATTTTTTATGCTTGGTCAAGGGAAATATTAAATTTTTCTTGTTTTAGGCTACCCTAAGGTCTAAACCCACTCATTTTAAACTCCCTCATGTCACATCATTCATCATTTTCTGACTTATCTCAATTTCCAAGGTTTTTTGTACTGAAAGTGTCAAATTAGTCAAGAAACCACAATCTCGTAGCGAAATACACTGTAAAAAGTCACTTTTTCACTATGAATTTGCTAATAGTTTCATAGCGAAAACAATCAAATTAACACTAAAAATGCTACGAAAGCGCGGTTTTATGTCTATCTTGTCAGTCAAGCTGTTAGGTGTCAAAAATTCATTGGAAATGAGTAGGCTAGATGCCATTCGAGTCATGGAGGTATAAATCCAAGGTACATGCCCATGTCTTCAGTCATCATGATTAGTTTAGGTAAGTGAGAGTCATCATTGAGTCATGAGAATACATAAAAACTTCAAATCCTTTCCTAATTCATTCATTCTCATTTCTCATTCCTCCTTGCATAATATTTGAGCTCTAGAGAGATATAATACTAAGCCAAAGTTATGGCTGGTTCTTTTTAAAGGTTTACTTTGAACATCATCAAGCGAGGCTAAAAAATTCATCAAACGAGGGTGAACATCATCAAGCGAGGTTGTGAAAATATTAGAGAAATCATGGCAGAGAAAAGAAGGACTAACAAGAGTGGCCAGTGCCTAAGATATGAACCTGTAGGCATGATTTTGATCAATGAAGACCCAAAAATAGTAGAAGCTTTCAGAAGAGCAGGTTGCCTACCATTTTGTGAGAAATTACAAGGCTGTCATAGACAGGTGTCCAAGGAGTTTTCTTTGAATTTCAGCAGAATAGCCACTAAAGTAGGAATGCTAAATTTTTCGATCACACTAGAGGGAATTGTTGCTGCTACAGAGATTCCAAGAGGTCAGGAGAATTGGTTCAAAGGTTTCAAGTTTGACATGGAGCATTGCAAAGAATTCATGAAGCCTGAGCATACTGAAATGAATCTCACCAATGCCATCCCAAGAAATTATATAAAACACAACTATTCAAAATTTTTGCTCATTATCCAAAAGTACTTTACTTGTGAAGGCAGATAACACAAAGTGTACTCATATCATTTCAAATTACTTCTACACTTTACTAGTAAGATTTCCATTTATTTTCCTTTCTATTTACATAGAAGTTTGTCAAAGATGGTAGATAAGGTCCAAGCAAAGTCTGAGGGGAGTGAGACTTCTCTATTTCATCATGGTTTAATGAAATTATTGGTCTTAGATGAACTTCAAAGGTCAGGGAGAGACTGGTCCTCATTCTTGTTTGTTAGTGGTTTTGAGCTTGATGCTCTTACTACTTCAAGAACTCCTAAGCCTAGGAGAATTCCATCACCATTAGCAGCAGAACAGAGGGAATCATTGGTAGCAGATCCAAGTGAACCTGCAAGAGCAGAAACAAGTGAAAAAATTATGAAGGAGCCAGAGAGAATGCAGAGTCTTGATACACCAATTTTCTCACCTGCAAAACAAAAGTCAAAGGTAGTCAAACCTGCAAAACAGAAACAAACTGTTAGCAAATAAGGAACCAAAAGGATGACTAGGAGCCAAACAATGGTTTTGTAAGAGAAGACAGTGGCTATAGAAGACAGAGAAGAAGCTAAGGGAAATCTAGAGGATACTTTACATGCCATTGACATAGTGGAAACTCCTATTGTCCAAGCTGAGTTTATAGAAGAAGGTGGGCAGAAGCTAAAGAAGGCTAAATCTGCATAGAAATTAGAGTTTGAGGGAGAAGATGCAGGGTTTCATGTTCCAAGCAAGAAATCCTATGACAAGGCATGCTAGGAAGCTATTAGAGAGCAGTAAATAATTTCAACCACCCACTGATACAACTCAGCCACCTCAAGAGGTTATTGACCTATCATCACCTACAGAGAAAGATACAGTCAGCAATTCAAAGAAGGGAAAAGAGAAGGTGATGGAAAAAACAGAGTTGCAACTCCTTGAAGAAAAATTGAAAGTGGCTAATCATGAAATTTTTGTTATGAAAAGGGAAGCAAGGAAACACAGTCTAGAGGAGATTCAGTTTGAAAAGATGAAGGAAAATTGGGAAGAAAAGGTTGACACTGTCTCTAAGACTTTGGACAACACACATCAGCTAATTAAATTGACAATTCCAACGAGGAAAGAGGCCAAACATGTCAGGAGGATGAACACACAGTTGAAAGCCACCAATAGAAGATTGAAAGACCAGGTTAAATGTTGTCAAGAGAAACTTGAACTAATTCATGAAGAGTTAGAGAAAAAAGGGCTTAAAATGACTGTGATTGAAGAGCCAATAGCTCAACCAATTGTAAATGAGGAAGAAATGCCTCAAAGAGCATAAGGTGAGTTGTCTTATGGTTTTTTAAGTTTTATGACATGATTAGAGACAAGATTTTGGCACTTACAGGGTTCAATTTTCAAAATTACACAAAAAACTGCATTTTCAGCAGTTTCGTAGCGTACATGGGCTTGAAGGGTAGCAAAACGCTATGAAACCACTGTAGCTGCTTTTTTTACTTTTTAAACCAGTTTTGGATAAAATCAAGAGGTGGAATTGGTGTGGGATATTTTTTTGATGATGACGAAGATCATGCCAAAGGAGAGAATCAAGAATTTTGAGGTTAAGGGCATGTTTTGCAGCACTACGAAAGTACGCTACAAAACTGCCTTACTTTCGTAGCATGTTGTATTTCAGCCCTTTAAGCAAGTTTTGGAGCATCTTTGGAAATCTGGAGATTTGTGGAGGGTTAAAGACCATGACCAAAAATTATTGAGCACTCAAGAACCACAAATTGAAGATAAACTGATAGCCAAAGTATTCGTGGAAGAAGAAGACTATTTTCCTAAAAATAGGGTTTTGTTTCCTAGTTTTGAGGAGGTCAGTTAAGTGGTCATAAAGTGATGAATCCCATCATCTAAATTTGATGTGAGAGCATACTTGTCAAATAATGTAATTTATTTAGTAGATAAGGTTGTTAAAGGCAATAAGGAGTAGTTTGAGTCCTATTAGGAAAAGGACTGTCAAGTAGGATAGGTGTTTGTTTTTCATTAAGTTGATGTTTTATCATTATGCAAGGTGGCATAGGCAAAAATTCGATGAATCTAGTTAGGAGGCAGATCATCTCATGATGTAACATGTCTATTAAAGGCTATTGGCTCGAATTTGTCAAGGGTTGGAGATTTTTGGAAAAATTGCAGCTTATTGTAAATTGATTGTTTCAGCAATATAGAGATTTGCTACCTGACCAACCTAAGATTCTGAAAAAGTTTTTAGTGCTTACCTATCTTACTTATACCTTATATGTATCTCATTTGCAGTGATTTTCATTTATAATACTCAGAATTCATTCTTGCAATGCTCTGACTTCCTTTATAGATGAATTGACTGTGTAGTTTCTTGTTTCATGTGTGTGAGTCCTACTGCTAAAAACTCTGATCTGCCTCAGCTTCCATGTCAATTAAGTCATTGAATCACTGAATATGTTGACTCCATAAGCCCAATTTTTACTTACTGATATGATTTTCAAGCTACACTCATCATAAGCAAGTTATTTCATAAATAGAGTAAGCCATCTACTTCATTACTCAATATCATTAACCCTTGAGAGATCCATCTCAGGCTAAGGAGGCTAAGCCTCAGCCACAATATTGGTTTGAAATAGTTACATGAGATTGTTTTCTTAAGCAACCTATCAAGTGCAATTTTGTGATAACAGGGGGGCTTGACGGTCTATCTTTTGGAGCGCCCAAAGAATCTACCCGTCCAAAGTAGGCGAACTAGTAGCTAATTTGGGGCATTATTAATGTAGGAAACATATTTGGGAGTGTTTTATTCAAGCGCACTAATATATTAAACATACATGCACCGAATTGCATGGAAAATCCATTATATGAAACAATACTTAATAATACATATATGTTTGCGTGCAGCTACACTTTTTCGACAGGGTTCCTTAATCCTGGTAAGTTTAATTCTTCTACAATACCACGAGTTGTGTTTTGTAATTAAAATAACCAAAAGCTTATAATGATCCCCATGTTGAATAATTTGGATATAAGCATAAGATACTTGAAGTGTTATAGGGCGCACAATTTTTGTATCCTACCTTGTTGTTATGGTAATTTTTTATTCGTGTTATATTGAAAATTTATAGGTTATTCTAACAACCTCACTATTAGAGCCAACCTTTAAGGACATCCAGTGTGTGGTGGCAAGGTAGGAATAAAAATTGGGTATTCGAATGACTCCTTCGTGGGACATTTATTTACAAATAAGTTTCCAATAAGTGAAAAGAGGTTAATAAATCTAATCGTAGAAGCTTATTATTACAATGATTTGTATAAAGGTGTAGTGGATGCAATTATAGATGAACGCCCATACATGCAATCCCTAGAGGCCAACCATTGTAGTGAAATTTCCTTCGTTGGCCAACCATTCACTAATCTAAATTGGGGATTGGTAAGTGCTTTATATATATATATATATATATATATATATATATATATATATATATATATATATATATATATATATCTATGTAATTTCATTTCAATTTCCCAAAACATTAATGGTAATTTTGGGTGGTTTTTCATCCTTTTGGATAGGGTTTTGACCTAATCCTTCATCATCTAGAAATGAATATATCTAGAATAATATTGCAGTTAATAGAGAGCAGGGAATTGTGCACAATTAAAAATGATTGGTTGCCTCAATATGAGGGTTATTGTTGTAACCAATGTATGTCAGATTCCAATCAACTTCATGTTTGTCAGTTTTGGGGCTTGTTCATCATATCAGCATCAGTAATAGTGATAATATTAATGGTTAATATAGTGCGGATAAGATGCAATACGTCTAGAGGAATAGATTCAGGAACTCCTTGAAAGAGGAGGTTTATCGAGCTACGATGAAGAGCATGGATGTCGAGGCTAAGTGGGAGGATTGGAATGTCTATTTCAGAAACTTACAGTTTTGAGGAGAGGAAGTCGCCTGATACAAGTGAGTGTCCTGTTGTTTAGCAACAATCACCTGTTGGACACCATGTTTCAGTTATATAGGGTTTTTAGGCTGATTTTATATCTATGTACTGTGAGAATATTTGTGCACTTTATGATAGTGTATGTGTGTAAATATTATGTTGTGTGCATTTTAATTTTGTAACTCGATGTAACTTATAATTTTTTAATCATTCTTATGACTTTGTATACCTTAACATTAAATAAAGTAGATTGTTAAATTTAGATTTGATTCGTCTTTCTTTATCTTTTTAATGTCTTCACTCTTGTCGTGTTTATGAGTGATCTGTAATAAATTTATTTTGTTAATATTGGAATAGGTTAAAGGTAATAGAGGACCATTTTAAAGCTTGTTCATCATTGAAAAACAATTTAGTTAATTGTTAAGATATATCTATATGTGTGGGGGTAGAAATGCAATTAAAAGAATAAATCTTTTTGACTGAAAATATAACTAAAATATTTATGTGTGTGTGGGGTAGAAATGTGATTAAAATAAAAAATCTATTTGTTTGAATATATATATATATATATATATATATATTCCACAAAGTTGATATGATATTTGATATTTAAAAGTTAATATTTTGAAAATATATATTTTAATTTCAATTTGCTATATAATTAGAGACATCAAATGTTTAGAGTTGTAACTTTTTTTTTTATTCATGGATTCATATTGCCATGTGTTAATTATGTGTTAATTTTATATTAAGTAAAGAAATATTTACACATTAGTGGAATAATTATAATTATTATCACTAATAAATCTATAAAGTTATATATTTATTTTTGTTATGGTTTTGGCAATGTATAATATTTTTCATTTTATTTGTTATAAAAGATATTATTTAAAAGCTTGTGAGTACCAATGTGAGCTACCTCACATGGTTACCCTTTGTTGAAGTGGCCTAAGATACAACAATGAAATTGAGATGAGCCTCATCTCATTCGTGTGATTTCTTTCTTGTTATTACTTAATTATTTCTATCTCACTCCATTTATATTCTTAAGAACTAGTATTAAAGTGTTGGATGCTTTAAGAGAGAGATTGAAAAAGATGTGAGCTAGAAAAGTTGTTTGTTTATTGTATTTATGTAGGAGGAATATATTGTATCTAGTTGGAGATTATCTAAATCTTTGGAGAAAAATGCATATTTTTGTGTTTTCTATAGAAGTTTTTGTTCATATATGTTTCAATAGATATTAGATCTATGATTGTGAGAAAGAAGTGTAGAGTTGCTACTAATCTAGAGGAAAAAAATTCAACCACTCATTTGATTGTTGGAGTACCATTACTTTCTTCACAATAACTGAGGATGGATCTCTATCAATCCATTATTAGACAATCTGGGGAGATCCATGCAGTACCATTACTTTTTTCACAATAAAAATATTGAGAATCGATCTCTATATTAGGTGATACCATTTTGGGTAATAGGTATTTGTGAATTAATTCTTAGATATGTATTTTTTTTTAGGTTTTCTCTGTTTCATATTGAAATATATTTTTTTAATGTTATTTAATAATTTTATGTGTAACACAATTTATATGATAAATTTTTTTTTAACATCTATCATGTCATTCATTGGAATTGAATCAGAATGGGGATAATTCCATTTCTTCCTTTGAACCACCCAACATATCCCAATTGAAAACTTATAGGGTTATATTATATTTTTATGTAAGGTAAAAATTATTTAGTAAGATATTGAAGAAAATGTTACATGTCAAGTTTATATGGAAAATAAAAGAAATTATGCAATATTTTATGTTAAGTAAGAAATATATCATGATAGTTTTGTGGAATTAAAATGTTAACATAATTGTGACCAACACTCATTTTACTATAAAGATCATAAAAAATAATTATAATATCAATAATAAAAATATATATACAAATCTATTGATTATTATTATTTCTACCCTAAAATAAATAATTAAATATAATAACAGTTCACATACATCTCATTAACATAGCATGAGGGCACATTCGGTTCCTATTCTTCTACGACTTGGTAGGATAATTTTTGTCCTTTTCTTACACCCGAATTACTATATATTACTTATAGGGAAGATTTATAAAATAGTATTAAAAAAACCAAAAAAACTATAGAGGGTATAGTTATCTCTTTTTTGTTAATCTCCTTTTTTTCACTCTTTATTAAAACATGAACTTTTAAATTTCTCCCAACAATTGTAACTACTCCAACACTTCTGAATTCCACTCTTTCCAGTGTATTGGGAAGGAGTGGAGCACTTCTAAATTTCACTCTTTCTAGCGTATTGAGGAGGTCCATAGGCTCTCAGAAGAGAAAGAGATGAACCCTTCCTCAGACAACTTTCTTTTTTCAAATTTATGTCATTTTACATTAAATTTTAAATATTATTACTATAATTACATAAATATGTGGCTATTTTTAAACATAAGAAAAACATACTATTTTTATTTAGAATTTCAATGTTATTGCAATAATATTGATGATGATGATGATGATGATGATAACAAAAATACTAATGATAACATTGAAACTCAAGATGGTTCATAGGGAGAATGACCAAAGTGTGAGTCATCAAACAATTAAGAGAGTCTTAAGGGCTTCCAAAAGCAAACAAAGGAGGTTGAACAAGTCTCTAGCACTGCAGTTGGGCTTGAACATTAACTTTCATACAGATCATAGCTTGTTTCTGTAGATGTTGGAGAAACCAAACAAAAAAATAACAATAACTTGAGGATGCATCCTATAATATTTACTAATAATTTAAAAGTTTTCAGATAACGAATTCCTGATGGGGAATGTGACATCTCACGACCTAGAAGCCATGAAGGGGAAATCTAGATTAAGAAGGAATATCTAGACTGTAGCACTAGTTCATTGTGAATGGAAGATTATGTAGGGAAGGAAAACAATGTCAGAGCCAATTAGAGTGGGCCTGGAAATGAGGATTGGTATTTAAAATAAAATCACTATAAATACTCAATGGGAGAGAGATGAAAAGGAACTGATTAAAGTTGTTGTTTTGAGGGGGGCACAAAATTTTCACACACTAAAATGAAATTCACAAAGTAAGTAAGCCATCCTGGATCTAAAGTGAAACTTTCGAAAGAAAAGAAGCAACATTTGAATTTAATTATTCCAAAAGTGGTATGTAAAAAAATTAGCCCTTCACATCCAACTATTGTTCACAAGAAAATACAACACCATATGGACATAAGTTTTCCTAAAGTGACGCATGAGTAAATAATTCCTACATGTTCCAATGAGGTCCAGAAGGAAAAGTAACAGCTCTTGGACATAAGGTTTCCTCCTAAGCATGACTAGAGGAAGGAGAAAATAACTCTTTCATAGCTCAAGGAGCATATCTAAAAAATTCAAGCAGAACTTGATAATACGGAAGGAAAGAAATAGGTTGAAGATTATACATCAAGTATGGTAGATGGCCATAGTGCAACTCAATATGAATTTAAAGAAGCTCATGTTTCTAATGAACATCATAGAAGAGGGGAGGGATCTCTGATTTTTCTAGCATTAAAGGATCCCTTGTCAGGAATTCAAATGCTTAGTGATCTAGATGAAAAGAAACATATGAAACAGAATCCATCAGATATGGAAGAAGTGTGGTGGAAATATACAATTCAATATGTAGAATCTATTTTTTCTTGCCAACATGACATAAATAGGGGTAATTTTATTAATCGTGCATAGTTAAAGGAGCCAGTGACAATTGTTTGTATCAAAGTCAAGCATACAAAAGAAAGGAGACATGGTGAACAAAATTTTCCAACCTTACAACAAGCCCTGAAAAGGCATAATGTTGATTGTGTGGAATCCATTTTCCCTGATACACGTGAGAAGTGCAATGAAAAACCATGGAATTTGGCAAATGTAACGAAGCCTATCTCAATTTCCATTCATTTAGATATGAAGTATATGGAAGAATAAAAGCAGGCCAAAGGAGACATATCAACAAGATATGATTCTTTAGAACCAAACGATGTTGAAAAGGCTAAGGAGGACCAAATACCAAAATTAAAAAAAGAAGAGGAATCTTTAGAAAGTGGGTTAGTCAAGGATTTTGGAATATATATGAGCTATATTATCTCACTTATTCAAGCAAGAACTCAAAAAGAGACATACAATAGTTATATAGAGACAATGTTTTAAAAACAAGAGAAAGCTGGAATTATAGCCCAAGATAGAGATACGAGAAGATAAAAATTCCAGTTGTAAGGTGGAGTCAGAGTTCCATGAGTAGTAGTTCACTCAACATAATTCTCCACCCCTTATTCTGGAGGAGTTGGACCCGAGAAAGTTCCTACTACCTCATCAATTTAAGAAGGCCCACATGAGAAAATCTGAAGAGATTCCTCAATATGAATTTCATTTGACATTCAGTCATTCTTCTCTTTTTTGTCTAACAGTCTCTTCACCTCTGCCCTTAAATCCAATGTTCATAAAACACTACAAAAAATATACTTACCTATTTCAATTAGTTGAAAAAAAAGGTCTTTCTGAAGGGTCTCTTGGGGACGAATATACTATTTAAAATATCAGGAAAATAATTTCCTTTCAAAACCAAAATGTACTATCACAAGGGAAAGGAGTTCCTACATTTAAAATTTGTTACCATTCTTCTCACAAGAAAAATTTATTGTTGATTTTTATTTGATGGGAAAGTAAATGATCTTTAAAAGGAACTAAGATATTAAATTATGATCCTTAAACAAGTCACTAGATTCCTTGATTATGAGCTATTTTTTTCTTCTTACTTTTGGGTCTTGATGATGTTCGTTATTATGATTAAGATGCAAAGTTCCAAAGAAATGAAATATTGGTTCTTCAAAGAGGAATTATGAAAGTATGATTGTAGATAATTTACTAATATAAATTTATATGATCTGAGATTTATTAGGCACCCCTAAGGGTTAAAATATGCCCAAATGTACCTTATCCTTAAAACTTGACGATTAATATAACTCTATGCTCTATTTTCAAATGACAGGTGAAGGTGGATAACGTAAATATTAGAATTATATACCATACTTAAGATTCTTAGTAGTCTCTTATGAAGTACAACCTATAACAGTGATAAGTTGTTATGCCATTAAATAATTCAGTAAAATTTCAGTCCCCACTCTGGTTATCAGTTTTCCTTATCACTCCATGCATTTAGTTTCAAATCCAAGCATGATAAAAAAATTAAAATTTGGAAATGACAATATTTTCTAAAAACACAAATTTCGAGATTTCACCACTATTGGAAAATGTAGAAATAAAAACATAGTAAAAATATAAAAGCCACACACAGAAAATGGCACGATGATTTTTGGTCAATGTGACCCTGGAAAAATCCCCTACAACTCTTGGGGAAAATAGTTTGAGAGCTCTTATTTTTTTCTGAAAATATTTTATAGAGAAACTGAAATACACAGTAAAAATTCCAGCAACTACAAAGTACAACTTATCTTGATTTTCATACTTGAACTCCGCCTCGAAAAACATGCCAACAGCAAACATAAAAACAATAGAAATATTATAGAATTTAATGTTGTACGGCTGCCTCAGAAATTGTGCCAAGAATAGGCTGTATGAAGTGTACGAAATTTATGGAAAATTACATCATTCCTCCTCAAAAAAATTTCCCAACTACCTCAAAAAGTGTGCTCAGTTGTGCCTCGAAACCCCTCTTCCTAGATTTCTATGCCTTTCTTCCTTGGAAAACATGCCTAACCTCTATTGTACGAATTATTCCTTGGGATGTGTGCCAATAAATGATGTTGTACAGATTTGTTGAAATGTCTCCTTGCTGCTCTCCTTCACTTCCTCCCTTCTCAGAAAATTTCTCCTTGCTCTATCTTCTCTTTCTCTCAAATTCTCATAAAAGACTGAATTGATATTTTCTTCTTTGTCTCTCCTTTTAACCTAAATGACCTTTTGTGTAACCCTAAGATCTAATGCATGATATTCATTTAGATCTAGGGATGAGAATAAATGTGCATTTAATTCCCACTTTCTATTTCTTAATTCGCCCACTTAGCCTTTTATTTCCATAGTCACTTTTTCACTTTCTAATTTTGTAGAAATTTAATTCAAATTATGTATTAGCTGGATTCTCCTAATCAAAAAATTATATGCCACTGTTAAATATAGAATCGCTTCTACAAAAATTCTTTTGGAATTTAAAACATGATCGCCAATTTCAATATGAAGAAGAAAGATCAATCACACATAACACAGATGTTTTTACCGAGAAATCATTAAGCTAAAAACCCCACTATCATATATTATGTATATATCATGGATCATGAAACAATATCATACAAAACTCTAATCCAAGAGCTCTCAGTAGAATATACAATCGTCTCACAGTGTCATGCAATAATTGGCAAATTCATGTGCCAATTTACTACCTCCAGACAGCCTGCCTCCACTGGGCAATCCCATCTGATAGCAATCCCTAAATGAATGGAATTGGTCAGGAGATCATGATTTTTTCTCAAAATTGAAATTTCTCGAAACGGTACCAAACCTGAGTGACCGAGTAGATCTCATCATTTTGATTCTGGCACCGCGGTTAGAAAAACCGATGTCGTATGAGGGATATATCGCATTCTGATCGATTTCCCAAACAACTAAAATTTTTGTAATAGGGGTGACTGGGATGCCTAGTCAGCTTGCAAGTATAGTCAACAAAAGCTGGAATATTCCAAGTATATGTTGTTTACCCAAGCCAACCAGTGAATGCCAAGCAGCGTTATGTGATTTGTGTATGGATGGTATGTTGTTATTTTTCGAGCCAATGAATGGGTGACACGTGGCCAGCCCTGAGGCTTCCACATGTCCTTTGTATTGTGTTGTAAAATTATGGTTGGGGTCCAAGGGTTTGACCTCGTGACCTCCGGTGTGCCCGCAAAGACTTCCAACTCCACTACACATTGTTGCTTACCTTATAAGTGTGCCCCATTATTATATGTTGTATGGTAAGGAAAGTTTGGGGGGGGGGGGGGGAACTGTCGGTAGCCCCGATGGAAGTGTTCACATGTAACAACACTCACCGTGATATTTATTACAACATTCAACGGTTATTAAATGCTGCTTTGGCGGTGTTAAAACTGTAACTTCAAACCATATCACATTTGGGCAGTCCGACAGACATGCCGACATTTACGATTAGTTCAAACCATTTGGGAACTCTGCCTCCACTTAGGGTTCTACTCCAACTATTTTAAATGCAGAGTTTAATTAACCGTGGGGTTTAAGGGGGTCAGCGTGTGGCCACCCCCACCCCTAACCATAATAGTTATTACTCGCGGTTAGAGTTGGAAAATAGTTAGTACTCCCCTAAAATTGTGTATTTTGGCCAAAATTAACTGCAGACAAGTGCATTTCTCCACAATTAGTGGAGGTTTTGTATCTGTCATTGGGAAAATGGCTAGGGAGGTCAATTTTCGACCAATTTGGGTGAAACATGAGTCTACCTATACTAATTTGAGCATTCTGGAGCAATTGGTGCAGAGAAAACAACCATTGGAGGCTTCTAAACACATGTATTTTGCAATTTTGAGCATAATGAAAAGAAGGGACATGCCACTGGGAGTTGGACCGACAGATGTAGCCTAGGAGGGGTGAACTGCTTCATCATGTCTGCTTTTTAAATATTATGTCTGATGTTATTTCTCTATTATACATTGTTTTCAATGTTACTTAGGCTTATTTACATTCTTAAAACTCATAATTTCATCTATGTTTCATGGTTAAATTCCTTAATCCTTAAGAAAACAAATGGAGACAAATTTGTACATGTTTTATAACTAAAAATACACTTAGAACATCAAACTAATAAAGTCCTTTCAGATCAGGTTGGTATCAGAGCTAGATTTTATTCTCTGGTGTTGTTGTGTGTAAAGATTTTTTTAACTGTTTTCAAGTGTTCACATGCTTACTAGGCTCAATCTTAAGAGAGGGGAAGGCAAATTGGTGTAAGAAAGAGGGTATCAAAGTGTGCCACAATAAAGGAGGGCAAGATTTCCAAATTCTCCACCACCTACTTCACCTCCAAAAGAAGCAGAAGCTACATTAAGCATGCCTCTAGAGGAAGAATAAATCCATGAAGAGGTGGATCCCAAAGAATAAGAAAAAGTGTTGAAGAAAGCATTCCTTGAGTCCTTTATAATAAAGGAATGAGAGAGTAGAATGAGAAGGATCCAAACTTCACAAGGAAGGACAAGGATCATCAAGAGATCAAAATTATGAAGATAAATCAAAGAAGGGCAATGGAGGAAATGGAGGAAGTGAAAAGTCACCATCCTCACCCTCATCATCATCATCCTCTACTTCATCTTTAGTACATCAGCCACACAAGTCAAAGAACACTAGTAAAAGTCCTTTTCTAAAAATTGATGTTTAAGTTTCAATTGCAAATATTTAATGGTTAAGTCAATGCATAAAATCTTGATAATTGGATTAGGAAATTAGAGGTCTATTTGAGAATTTATATCCTTCATGATGATGATACCAAAATGCAACTAGCTTCATTGAGAATGGAAGGTGTAGCACTTGTTTGGTGGGAAGCCAAGACAAAGGAGGAGATCAAGAAGCATGGTAATATTATCTTATCATGGACTAATTTCATTACTGTAATAAAACAACAGTTTTATCCATTAGCTCATATGCAGAAAGCCATAATGAACTAGCAAAATTTTAGACAATTGAAAGGATGGAATGTGCAAGAATACACCCAAGAATTTAGGAGAAGAGATCTCTTATTAGGGGTAGATTTTCAGAGCCAAGATACTTTTCTAAAGTACATAGGAGCCTTACATGGCTACCTAAAACATAATATCCTCGTGTTTAACCCTACAATTCTAGATGAAGTTTATGTTCATGCTACACATCTAGAAGCTAGAGGGAAAAACATTATTGATGAGGGTAGGAAGAAACCTTTTAGGGGGAAAAACAAAGAGACGACCTCAAAAGGTAAAGGAAAAAATAATGCATCTGTCAACAAAGTGGGAGAAAAAGTGGTATGTAAACATTGTTCAAGAGAAGGCCATGATGAGAAAAATTGTTGGAAATTACATCCTAAAAAGAGGCCCAAACATCAAAACAACAAAGGAAAACAAAAGACTACAGCTACAACTCAACATGATTTAGGAGAGGATTCAGGTGATGAATCTAAAATTACAGCCATGGGATTGAAGAACATGAAGGGGAAATAATTTGAAACTAAACCCAGTACTAGTACATCAAACTGCCACATACAAGCTCCAAATGAAGAAGAGAGAATTGAACTGTTTCATGTGAGGGTGATATCCAAACATACCAAGATTGACACACTGTTTGACAGTGGGTCACAAGCAAACTTAATATTTGAAGACTTGGTCAAGAAACTTAATCTTGAGACCATTCCACATCCAAAACCATATCCACTTGGGTGGATTTGTAAGGATTCAAATTTACAGGTTTCAAAGCAGTGCATATTGCGGTTTACAATAACTGCACATTTTGTTGACACAGTTGAATTAGATGTGGCTCCGCTTGATATTATAGGTATTGTGTTGGGTAGTCCTTACTTGTATGATAGGAAAGAGTTCTTCCATCACCATGAGAACAAATACCAATTATTCAAAGATGGCAAGGTGTACATTGTTAGAGCACATCGCAAGAAGACAAATATTGCAATGGTAAATGCTGGACATGTAAAGAGTCTGGTGAATTCAAGTATGAATTATGTTCTTCTAATGATTAAGCCTAAAGCTGATGTTAATCATGAATCATTTGAGGATTGTGATCCTAAGTTGAAATCAGATTTATCTGATTTAGTTGATGCATGTCATGAGATGTTTCAGAAGCCAACAGGATTGCCTCCAAAAAGGGAGATTCAACATGAGATTCAGTTGCAGCAAGATTGTCCTCTTCCAAACATTGGCATGTATCGCATGTCAATAATGGAGAATATTGAAATAAAGAGGCAAATCAAGGACATGTTGGATAAGGGACTCATAAGGCTAAGCACTTCGCCATGCGGTTCACCCATAGTCTTGATTCCGAAGAAATATGGGACTTGCCGCATGTGTGTAGACTTCAGAGATTTGAACAAGATAACGGTAAAGAATCGATACCCACTCCCAAGGATAGATGATTTGCTTGATCAGTTGAAAGAAGAAATTTTTTTCACTAAGTTAGATTTACAAAGTGGATATCATCAAGTAATAATTACAGAAAGTGGTATATGGAAAACTTCATTCAAAACCAAACAAGGACTCTTTGAATGGTTGGTTATGCCATTTGGTTTGTGTAATGCACTGGCAACTTTCATGTGTGTTATGGATAATGTTTTACATCCATTTCTTGACGACTTTGTGATTGTGTATTTAGATGATATATTGATTTTCAACAAAACAAGAGAAGAACATGTCTTGCATTTGAAAAGGGTGCTTGATGTTTTGAAGAAAGAGAAATGATTTCTTAAGATGTCAAAGTGTGAGTTCGGAAAGACTTCTCTGGTTTATTTGGGATACATTGTAGGAGGAGGCGAGTTGAGAATTGATCCTTATAAAGTGGAATCCATCGTGAATTGGCCCACTCCCAAAACAGTGACCGAGGTAAGAAGTTTCTTAAGCAGAGCTCAGTATTGGAGAAATTTTATTGCTAATTTTTCTGCCACGATAGCTCCTATGCATGCAGTGACAAGTGTGAAGAAAGGATTCCAATGGGGAGGAAAAAAACAACAAGATTTTGAAGCTTTAAAATACAAGATTAGTTCAGATCTAGTCCTTGCATTACCAAATTTGAGACAGCCATTCAAGATACAAACCGATGCTAGTGTTTATTCAATAGGTGCAGTACTTTTACAACATGGTAAGCCTATCACTTTTCATTCTAAAACATTCAATGGTGTTGTAAATAATTATCCTACATATGACAAAGAGATGTATGCATTGGTACAACACTTCAAGAAGTGTAAACACTACTTGATGGGTAAAGATACGATTATACATATCAATCATCAACCATTACAGTACTTGCAGTCGCAAACAAAATTGCAGCAATCACGACATTTCAGGTGGATGGGATTTCTTCAACAGTTTCACTTGGTTACAAGGTACAAGAAAGGTATTTTCAATAAAGTTGCTGATATGATTTCAAGGTCAATCATAAGTGCTTCTACTTTACTTAAAATGATTCTATTGTACATGAGAGTTATGTAGAATAATATGCACATGCTACTGATTTTCAAGATGTGTATACTAGTTTGAGTGAAGGGAATCATGTTGCGGAAAATGATTATCACATTTATAAAAAATTGTTCTTTCATTTGGGCAAGTTGTGTATACCACAAGGAGAAAGGCTTAGTGTCATGAGAGAGGCTCATTCATCTCTTATTGCTAGAAAAATTGGGGTAAGAAAAATAGTGGTGCATCTACAGAGGTATTTCTATTGGCCTCGCATGATAGATAGTGTGTCACGTTTTATAAGAGGTTGTTCTATGTGTGCAACAAGCAAGCCTAGAAATAGGAATATTGGGTTGTACATGCTACTACCGGTACCATCAAGGCCATGGGAGAGTGTCTCCATGGAATTTTTTGGAGGTATACCTATGTCAAGAAAACAACATGATTATATTTATGTAGTTGTGGATAGATTCAGTAAAATGTGTATACTTGTGCCATGTAAGAAAACCATAACTGCTGAAAAAATGTTGAAATTTATTTTCAACATGTATGTTTTCATTATGGATTGCCAACTTCTATTGTTAGTGACAGGGATTCCAGGTTCATTTGGAATTTTTGGTCCAATATTTGGAAGATGATGGACACAAAGTTGAAAAAGAGTACTGCTTTTCATGCGCAAATTTATGGCCAAACCGAGGTGGTGAACAGAACTGTTGTGCATCTATTGAGAGGATATTGCAACAAACATCCCAAGTTGTGGGATTAACAACTGCATTACATTCAACATGCTTACAACCGGGCAAAGCACTCTTCTACAAATACTTCACCTTTTGAAGCATGCTTTGGGTATTTGCTGAAATCGCCATTAAACTTCATCTTTGAGAAGGATGTTGCAATTGATGGGCATAGTGATATTGACAAGGCTCAAAATTACATTGAGAAAATTCAGATTATTCATCAACAAGTTCAAGAACAGTTTGAGAAGAGTCAAAGTAAATACAAGGAGAGGCATGAAAAACATAGAGTTTATCACAAGTTTCAAGAAGGAGATGAAGTATGGTTGCACATAAGAAAAGAAAGGATACAAGGAGAAAGTAAAAATCTTAAGCCCATCTGATATGGTCCATAGATCATCAAGCAAGTTGGTAACAATGCATTTCAACTTGACTTGCCTTCATATATGCAAATTTATTCAGTTGTCAATGTTGAAAATTTACGTTTGTATGAGCCACCTTTGATCGATGATCAAGGGAGTGATGTTCAGCTGCCTTCTATTGAATATTTCTTGCAAGAATTTCTGGATGACCTCAAGGAGGATACCATCCTTGACAGGAGGATAAGAGCATCTAAGAGGGGAAGTGTCGACTACCTTCGAGTTGGGCTCAAAGGCAGTAAGCCAAGAAAGGAAAAGTGGATGGATGTTGGAAAGGTGAGGAAGTTGAACCCTTATCTACTGAACAGGTAATCAAAATATTTTGGGGTCCAAAAGCTTCCCAATCGGGAGATGTGATCAGGAGATCGTGAATTTTGCTCAAAATTTAAAGTTCTTGAAACTGTACCAAACCTGAGTGACCGTGTAGATCTCGTCGTTCTAATTTCGGCACCATGAACAGTTTGAAAAACTAATGTCGTATGAGGGAGATATCATGTTCTGATCGATTTCCCAAACAACTAAATTTTTTGTGACAGGGGTGACTGGGATGCCCAATCAGCATGCGGGTACAATTAGCAAAAGGTGGAATATTATGAGAATATGCCATTTCCCCAAGCCAACCAGTGAATGCCAAGTGGCATTATGGGATTTGTTTATGGATGGTACATTCTTATTTTTTGGGCCAAAGAATGGGTGACATGTGGCCAACCCTAAGGCTACCAGATGTCCCCTGTATTGTGTTGTAAAATTATGGTTGGTTTAGAAATTTAAAAAATACTGTGATGTATTACTAGACTCTTCTGATCTAACAATTATGCCACTGTTGAATACAAAATCCTTCTACTTCATTTTATGTGGAAATTTAATTGCCAATTGTAAACAAATGAAGAAAAATCAATCGCACATAACACAGATGTTTTTACCGGGAAAGCTTAAAGCTAAAAACCCCAAATATCATATATTATGTATATCAATGGATCATGAAACAATCTCATACAAAGCTCAGCTCATAGATCTCTCAGTACAATATACAATCGTCTCACACTATCATACAAAAATTGGTTCACACATGCACCAATTTACTGCCTCCTGACAGCCTGCCTCTACTGCACAATCCCTGTTGAAGAAGATCCTTGAATGAATTCGATCTTGCCTTGCCCTAACTGCGCAATCCTCATTGGAATCTCCAATGTGTGTGTGGTTTCATTGAATGCACCACTATAGTCACAACTGATAGTCAACCAAATCCTTTCACCTATCTCTCCATTGGGTCTCCATTAGATCTGACATGCAAGTACTTAATTGTTGTATTTCTTCAGTTGCATGTGAGACACTGCTTATGAATTAATTAAATAATTAATTCACTTATCTTTCACTAGTGTATCATCAATTACAACTAGCACTACTTAGTTTAACTCAATTAACTGAGTTAAACTAAATAACAACTCACATAACTACTCTTCCAACTGAGTTACAACTTTGTCACACTCAGTTACAACGAAGTCCATCATGCATGTTCCACCAACCAACCTTGGAATGCGTAATTCCTTCAGATAACTAGTTTTCCACATGATTTAACTGAAATAAAGTGCTTCAAGAGAATAATTTATTATTTATTGTCTGATTATCATTAAGGGCTAATAATAATCGACATGCATTATATTTTTAGATATGCGATCTATAAATAGACTTCACCCATATCTCTAAAAATAGAAGCTCATCTAAAGATAGAATTTTCTCAACCATCTAGAATTAGTCTCTTGCTAATTTTAGAATATGCTCACCATTCTAAAAATAGACATACAACTATAAATAGCCTGTGGGCCCTACCTAGTGAAGGTGCTTAATTTTCACTAGGATCATCATCTTGTTGAATCTTAACACTCTCTCTCGACAAGATGGGGATTATCCTTCACCCAGATCCCGCCTCTGTGGTAATTGAATTTTCTCCTAATGAGTGCCTTCATCAGAATATCTACATCTTGATCTTCCGTAGGAATGTACTGAAGCAACATGATCTTTTTCTACACACAATCTCTGATATAATGATATAGGATATCTATATGCTTAGATCTATCATGAAACAGAGGATTAATCGAGAGTTTAATGCAAGTCTAATTATCACAATGAATCACTGTAGGATCTAAATGAGAACCAAACGAACCGAGCAAGATCTTACTCATCCAAATAGCCTCACATGTAGCTTGACTTGCTGCCATGTATTCCACTTCTGCTGAACTGACTGCCATGGATATATGTTTCCTATTGCACCAAGAAATAGTTGTAGATCCGATACTGAAGACCCCTCCTGATGTTCTCTTTCTGTCCGTTGGGCTTCCTGCCTAATCTGAATCCATGGAGCCATGCAACTTCACCTCATCTATATGTCTGTATCATAAGCCATACTCAAATGTGCCCCTGAGATATCTCAGGACATGCTTGCCTACCTTCCCAAAGAACTTGGTATGCTTAACCATCGCTTGACTAAGTTGGTTCACCACATAGCATATGTATGGTCTTGTATTAACTAAATACATGAGTGAACCCACCAACTGTCGATAGATAGTAGCATCCACTAACTCTGCTGATGTAGCATCCTATTTCCTCCAGTTTCCTGGAAGAGGAGTATCCATGGGTTTGCAGCCCTCCATGTGAAACTTACCAAGTATCTCCCTTACATACTTTCCTTGAGACACAAATAGTTCACCCTCTCACTGCCATATTTCCAATCCAAAGAAATAATGAAGGAGGCCCATATCCTTCATCTCAAACTCCTTTGCAACGTCCTCCTTGCATGAATGTATCAATTGTTCATCACCAATTGGTATTAAATCATCAACATAAAGAACAATGATTAAAAGCTTACCCTCCACCACAATTTCGTATAGGTTTGCATCTTCCTCACTCTTGGTGAAGGCAAGTCCAGTGAAATAGTTGTCGATCCAAGTGTACCAAGCATGGGGTGCTTGCTTCAGCCCATACAATGCTCTTTTAAGTCTGCACACATGCGACTTGCTACTGAAGATATCAAATCCTTCAGGCTTCTCAATGTACACTTCTTCCTCAATGATCCCATTAAGGAACATGGTCTTCACATCCATCTGATGAATGTGCCAACCCATCTGCACTAAGAGAGAAAGGATGGTCCTTATGGAAGAATACCGTGCGACAGGTGCAAAGGTTTCCTCATTATTAATCTCCTCGATCTGTGAGAAGGCCTGAGCCACAAATCTTACCTTTATACTTCTCAACACTCCCATGTAAAGCTTGCTTTACCTTATAGATCCATCTTGAACCTACCATTGGTTTATCAACTGACCTTGGAACAATTTCCCAAGAACTGTTTCTGATAATGGAGTCATACTCCTCCACCATTCTATCTACCCATGTGGGCTCCTGCACTGATTCCTGAAAGGAAGATGGCTCTGTCGCGATACACTTTCTCATGAGATCCATGTATCTAGTGAATCGGTCAGGAGACTGTCTCTGTCTGCGCTGTGAAGTAGTGACTCCAACATTATGTGCCACATCAAGCTTCAGCCTCTCAACTTCTATGGTACGCCTTCTGCCAGTTCTGATGTTTGGCTTTGCGTGAGTGGACTCCTCCACTCCATGAACCTCCTCCTGTGGTTGATCCACATCTAGAGACTCATCTTTGGGAACAAGCAGTTCCTCCTCTGCATGCAAGTCTAGCTCCCTCTCAAGTGACAACTTCATGGCTTTCTCCTCATTGAATTTTATATCCCATTGCACCACATTCATTCGACTGTTTGGAAAATACACATGATAATTATGGGTTTTTTCTGTGTACCCCACAAATATCCCAACTTCAGCAGTTGGCTCCATCTTTTTCCTGGTGTTCTTGGTCACATGCACATAAATAGATGATCCAAAAATCTTAAAGTGAGAAACATCCAGTTTCTTAACAGTAAAATCTTCTTCAGGTGTACTCATGTAAAGTACTTTATGAGGACAACGATTTTGCACATAAACCGCAGTATTGCATGCTTCCACCCACAAGTGCATTGGTAGGCCCTGATCATGCAGCATAGCTCGTGAAGCACCCACAATCGTGCTGTTCTTCCTCTCCATGATCCCATTCTGCTATGGGTTATGAGGCGCTATGAGTTCTCTTTGAATTCCTTATTTTCTATAGAAGTCTTTTAATTCATTAGAGATATATTCACCACCATTATCACTCCACAGAGACTTCACTTGCTTCCCTGACTCTTTCTCCACCAATGCTTTAAACTCACAGAACTTTGAGAATATTTTATCCTTCTTCTGCATGAAGAAGATCCGACATCTACGAGAATAGTCATAAAAAAAATAACATAATACCTGTGTTTTGTTGTTGAAGCAACCGCGAATGTCCCACACATGTCTATGTGAACTCTCTCCAGGATCACCGAAGCACGATTCCCCTTTTCATGAAAGGTGGTCTTCACAAACTTACCCATAGTACATCCCTTGCACTAATCTATCTGCGCAAGTGTACCCTTGGTAAGTCCAGTAGAAATCTGCTACAAAATCTTCATGGCGCCATAGTGAAGATGGCCCAATCGCCTGTGCCATAACTCGCCCTCCTCTCCGCTCACACTTCTTCTGCTTTGCCCACCATTACAGTGCAACCATCTACTTCTAGCTTGTAGAGATTCTTAACTCAAATCCCTATCCTCTTGGTTTGACCCATTTTTTTATGTCACAGGAAAGCTTTTCCATCGCTGAAAACAACATCATAACATTTGTCCTCCAACATCACGACTGAGACCAAGTTCTTCTTCAAACCTGGAACATGCATAACATCTTTCAACATAAATGGTTTACCTGACTCCCTCTCAAAGGTAATGGTACCAATGTTAGTCTCATTGTATCGTCCATCGTCGACCATCTCTATATGTGTTGTCTAGGTAAATCCCTTCTGCAAACATAGGTGATCCCTCTAGCCCTAGGGTGGGTCTAGCAACTCCAGGAGCATACACTAGTAAAAAATGGCTAATTTGTTACTAAAAAAACGACTAAAATTTGCATATAAACGACTATTTTTCGGTCAGTGACCAATAGTAGCTAATTTACAATATCTTATAACATGACCAACTTTTGGTCGTTTTTAGCTTAGTCATTAATTGGTTATCTCAATTTTGTTATCTAGTTGTATATTTGTTCATTGATTTGGTCATTGATTTAGTCACTGATTTGGTCACTAATTTAGTCATTCATTTGGTCTTTCATTTTGTCACTGATTTAGTCATTCATTTGGTCACTGATTTAGTCACTCATTTAGTCATTGATTTGGCCTTTGATTTTGTCATTAAATGTCACAATTAATGACCAAATATACAACAAAATATATTACTATATGATCACCCGAGAAAACCAATTAATGACCAAAGAACTATGACCAACATGTTGGTCGTGTTATAGGATACTATAAATTAGCTACTAATAGTCATATATATGCAAACTTTAGTCATTGTTTGAAACCAATTAATGACCGAAGAAATGTGACTAAATTTTAGTCGTGTTATAAGATACTGTAAATTAGCTACTAATAGTCGTATATATGTAAAATTTAGTCATCAATTGTAGTCACAAATTTATCATTTGCAGTAGCCATTTATTCATTATATAAACGACTAATTTAGTAGTTTATATTCATTTCATTAATAATCATTATAAATGACTAATTTAGTCGCATATTCATTTTATTTGTGTTCATTATTAATCAACAAAAATTAATTTGTATGATTTAAAAAATGTCATACAATGTGCATATTCATCTAATATGAAAACACAAAGTCGCATATTTTAATTACAATACTAAACAACATCAAGTGCAACTATAAATAATTTCAAACACATAAATTATATTATATGAAATGTTAAAATATTACAATATGAGTTTCCAACTTTATATTAGTTGGACTACAATTTACACATGAAATGATGTTTCACCACTTCAAAACATTATCGTTGTGTTGTCAAGGCATTATAGGTGAATTCACCAACTCTAAAGACTTGATCATCAGTCTTTATATGTGTGTCTTATGCGAGATATTGGTTCTAAGGGTATCACCAAACTAGTTCTCCTCTCTCTTTTTGCATTTGTCGCTCCAATGTTATTGCTCTTCCCTTTTTTCAACTCATGCTTCTTACCATCAATACTGATTTCATTTTCTGAAAACAAAAGAAAATACAATGCACTGTAAGAAATGAAAGACAATGAACACTAGAATATAACATAAATTAGACTATAAATAGTTTATACGACATATACCTTCACATCAACAATGTTAAAGCAATTTTCCTTCAACATCAATTTCTGCAAAATAAATGTCACGTTATTCTTTCCCATTTCTCAACATGCTACATATGATAAATTGAAAATCACATAAAACCAAGAGCAAACCATTTTCTAACCAAAATAAACAAACAAAAAATGCCTCTAATAAAACTTCATTATAATATTAGAAAATGAAAAGAGAGCTAGTGGACCATTAATGTACCAAAGACTACATTGCTAGCATTGGCATACAATGTGTTTTTTCAATCCTCAATTTGTAGTGTAGTTGACAACTCACCTTCTCTTTCAACTTTCAAGCTGCTATGTACAGCTCCTTCAAGATATCTCAAATCAATGGTCTTACCTTCCATTCTTAAGCAAATATGTCGTCTCTTAGTTTCCTGTCCAACATTGTGTGACAAAGTCTAGTTACACAAGTGCATATACATATACAAGTTTTAAAAAGGGTTCACATACAAAAAAAAAAAATTTAGCTCAAGAATAAAAAATAAAAAAAAAAATTAACAGACAAAAATGATAGTGACTTGCAAGCAAAAACTCTCTTGGTATATTGCACCTTTCATCTCTCAAATCAAATAAATTATTGAGAACCACAAAATTGCAAGCAAAAACAAGTATGTAATTCACTCCACATCCAACCATAAATATGTTGTGGCATACTACAGACATATAAATCATAATGAACTCAACTGCCATGCAATGTAAATTTATAATAATCAAGAGATCATAAAGCATTTCCACCACTATGAGACGTATGAAATCAACATGGCAAGAGAATAGCTCATAAATTATTTTCACTGTGAATCATAATAATTAATATAGCATGTCAAATGAATGAAACATAAGATGGGGGGAGGGAGGTATTTCACCAGCAATCAGTTATTTTAAAGTTAAAACTGATGCAATACTTATATTTGAGTTTTGTTAAGCTTCCTAGTAGTGTATTTTAATCAATGATGTATTGCGTCATATATCCTCTATGTATTTATAAATTTTAAAACAACAACGTAGACAATTCTAGAACCATACCTCTACTAAAGGCCCCACCCTATCTTTTGTGGAAGGTTTGGGCCTACTCTCACCAACCATTTGCCCAGACCTTGAATGCAATGCACCCATCCCTACCAAGAAGACCACAAAAATCTGAAAATGAGAGACATAAACAATAGAATAGGTAAAAACAAACTTAAAATTATCTATATTACACTGCTTGTTAAAGCCAAATTCTTCTAATAAGTTTTACGTCTCTTGAAGCTGTGAGTGTGTCCCATAAATGGGATAAGTATTCTAACCTGACACATGGTACAAAGCCAATCATCCTGAACTTGACTCTGTTGGAACTACAATCACAGCATTTGAGCCATCTAACTTTTCAATGTGACCAACCTGCATGTTTGTACCAGGAATATCATTAGCAGCAGGTGTAGTGGAATGCAAATTTCCACCCTCTTTTATGCCCATTTTGGCCAGTTTCATGAACACCATCTCCCTTGATAGCACTCTCACCATTTTTCATTCTACCCCTGGCAGAGATTGTTGTTCCCATTATTAAATTTTCCTCGCCATTACCACCCAGAGTTTGTCGTTTCACATTAGTGTTTGCAATATCAGCTCTAGCATTGCCATCACTCTCCCCTATTATACTTGCTGCAATACCTTTTGCAATAGAGTTCTTCACTTTCACTGCCTCCTCTGTGTCCTCTGCACCATGAGGTTGCGGAGGAGCACCATGAGCTAGATTTGGCATCATCATCATGAAAATCACCAGCTTCAGAAGCATTCTCACTATCCTCAGTCAATCTTTGAGGACTCTCTTCCCCCTCATCATCTGCATTAGCATCATGTTCTCCTCTTGCCTCAGCACCACACTCAACCTCTTCATATTCACGTCTATTCCTATACTGCCTGTTTGCACCATTATCCTCCCCTCTAGGCACAGAATCTGTACCAGACACTACATTGCTAGCATTGGCATAAAATGTGTTTTGTAGATCCTCAGTCTCTGGTGTAGGTGACAACTCACCTTTTTATCTTTCAACTTTCAAGCTGCTATGTACAACTCCTTAAAGGTATCTCAAATCCATGGTCCTACCTTCCATTCTTAAGCCAATATGTCGTCTCTTAGTTTCCTGTCCAACATTGTGTGACAAAGTCTAGTTACAGAAGTGCATATACATATACAAGTTTTAACAAGGGTTCACAATCACATACATAACAATTTTTTAAGCTCATAGGAAAAAAAAAAAAAGTTAACAGACAAAAAAGATAGTGACTTGCAAGCAAGAACTCTCTTGGTATTGCACCTTTCATCTCTTAAACCAAATAAATTATAGAGAACCACAAAATTGGAAAAAAAAACAAGTACGTATTTCACTCCATGTCCAACTATAAATATTTTGTGTCATGCTACAAACATATAAATGGTAATGAACTCAACTGCCATGCATTGTAAATTTATAACAATCACTGTATTTGATGAGTGTGCAACATAGTATATCTGCTGTGTGCGCTAGAGAAGAACAATGGCCAAGAAGTCCATGTATAAACTAACAACAATTGCAAGAAAATAATGAAGGATTATAGTAATAATAGTAGAAATTGAACCATGGCAATCACCCTACAAACACCCTAAACACTCAAATGCTTATCTTTTGAAGACTAGATCCTTTCTCATTCCATTGTTTTGATTTCATATACATTGAATGATTCCACTTTCACCATATGCAAACGCTACTGATAGAAGAAGAATGGAACTTCACAGCTACAACTTGACCTATGGCCCAATTAGGTAACAAAACTCAATCCTCTTTTGATCTTCTCAGAACACCTTAAACTACAATCCTAAAAAAGTGCAATTAGGTCAACCCGTAAGAAACAAGATATCACTTCCAGCAACTGTAGTCAAATTTTACAACATTAATGCCCTTAATAAGACATCTTTGGTATCAATTTTTGTAGATGCAGTTTCCAATCATTTATACCATTAGTAGGACATATTTAATTTTTGTAACAGGGATCCAAATTTCTTATTCAGCCAAATTGTTTACAACAAGTTTAAAAAATCCATCCTTCCGCACAATCCCAAAGGAAATAACTAGTCATCTTTGCAAATAATTTACATTCTAAAATGTCATCAGCACATAACAATGAACATCTTATGTCTACTGTGGAAATCAAGAATGTCAATCTGAATCAATGATCCAAAAAATGAGGCACTCTAGATTTTTCAAGCAAGGGCATTAAGGTTTCTGTATATTCTGAAAACAAAAATAAAAAGCACAAGTCTCCAAAAATATTTAAAATTATGTTTCGCTCATAATTCTAAAAGACTCCTAGAACATTTAAACTTTGCTCTGTTTATAACTAAAAGCCCCAAAATTCTATGAGAAGGCCATAATGTAATGCAGCATTGACTGTCCCATTCATAAATATTTTAAGAAAACACAGTATGCATAATCAAGGGGATGAGGGAGAATAGTGAGGAAGAACCGAATTTCAAACAAGGGACACACTTATCCTAATAAGAAGTTGAAATTTAGAGAAATATAATGTGTATCAAAAAGCATAATCCTTAATGTGCTTAAATTTGTGCAGAAGGATAATAATGCACATCAGGTTGTGGTCTAGTGGCAACTTGGAGCAGTTGTTCTGACAATCCTCACAAGAATGCACCTCCCTTGCATGGGGTATGCTGGATATGCCTATTAACCATGGACCTTGTGACAATTAATGATTGTATTATTTAGGCCTTGAAGCAGATAATTGCAATAACTATTGGCGAGGTACCAGCGACCCATTCTTTGCAAATGTGGAAGAGTTGGAGGGTTTATCATCCGTAAACACAAAGGTTCCCATTTAGAAAAGAAAAAAAAAGGACTATCATGGAAATACGCCCTTTTTTCCAAAAGTCTTTGACAAACAAGCATGTATAGGGAGCTTCACTGCAAAGAACAGAATATGGTGCCAAGTCCGAGCAGTATCCATTCCACTAAATTGATAGGGGACTTGCACATAGTCCATCCTTTTGAACTCATGCAATAATGATGGGCCAATACAAGTGGGCAAGAAAAACGCAAGAATGGAACCCTTGTCAACGGCTAACCATCCGAACAACATCTATATTTTGCTCTGCAGGGATCATCCAGTTTGGCATTGGGAAGATGTAAATGTGATTTGGGCTGCAAGGCTAAAGAATGTCTATAAGATCGACCATGCTCTGCAGTCCCTCTGTTCTTTGAGTTATGAGACTGATAAATTTGATTACATCCATTGCAAACGCAATTATTTGGCTTCTCCCCATTTTGACATAAATATAGTATTCTTCCATCATATTCATTTGTCCATGGAAGCTTCCCTGTAGAGACCAGATCTGCCTATCTATTCTATTGGACTCAGGCAGAAAACCCATCAAACCCTTCTTCAAAACAATGTCACACATGGCAGCAAATGGTAGGATTTTCTGAACTTAGAATCGTGAATTTGTGCTTGTTCTAGCAGAAACAGATATTATTGGTGGTTTACTAAATGACAAGTTCTGTACTTGAATAATAAAGCAGGACACAACCTATTAAGAAGACTAAGAAAAACTGATTTCCTGGATAGAAGCATTTATTTTGATGATAAGAAAGTGTTGTTGAGAATAATATTGGTAAGATTGACAACAACCTTTGAAAGTGAAAAAACAGCAATACTTCGTGGTGCTTAAAAGATTTCATTTTGATTTGCCTCGGATATTAAGTGCATCAAATGTGTATTTAGTTCTATTAAAGAAACCTTTTCAGGGAGGAAATAAAGGCTTTGATAATTTTCTGTTATGATGCAATTTTGCTAATCTCATCTAAGATGGTGGATGTGTTTGTCGTTTGTATTGTAGTTTGGAATCTAGAATTGGATGTGTTTTTAGTCTGCATTTTCTTGTGTTTACTATGTTGCCTGAGATGGAGCTTGTAAATTTGAAGTTTTAAACTTTTATGTAAAGAATAGTGTTAGAAGTAAAGTCATTATTAGATGACAACTGCACAGTACCTTTTTTTTCCTAGCTCCACCTCCATAGGTTTTGTTAAATCACACAAATTCATTTATTCTAGTGAAAATTGTAGGTTTTAACCCTGAACAGAAATTATCTACATACGAATCTTATAACAAAAAATAAACAATAGCGAGAGCATAAAAATTAAAACAGATAAACACAGAGATTTTCCCCTAAATCCCAAATCGGGACTACCAGCTTGATTTTTCATTATATTCCTTTTAGTGTTACAACACATATATATACATGTTGAAGCATACATAAACCCCAATCCATTAACCTTGGATTAGAACATAACCATAGTTCCCTTGACTGGATCTACAAAATACCAGGGACCGAAAACCATCGTACCCCAAAACCATGTGCAAACTCATGCACAAAACATGGGTGGGTCCGCATATGAGTGGGACCACATACCAAAAAAATTTCGCTGGGGCACTGCCTCGAACCCTGACAGGGGGGGCTGCCGCCCCCCCTGTGACCCCCCTGCTGCGCCCGGCCCAATGTACAGCGCATGGGGCTATTCGTGGAAAGAATATAACACATACCCAACATTCTCCCACTTGTTGTTTTCTTTCCATAGGGGGCCACAGGAGAGCTTAGTAATTGGGCGAATTCTTCAACACCCATTGTTTCTCTACACCAAGAGAACTTCTGAGTGCTCACAGACTTTGTCAATGCATCTGCAACATTCTTCAAAGTGTCCACCTTTACCAGCAACACCCTTTTAGCCTCAACCATATCTCTAACAAAGTGATATTGAACATCAATGTGCTTTGTCTTTGAATGATAAACAGGGTTCTTAGCCAAGAAAATTGCACTTTGGCTATCACAGTCTATCCTTATAGCTTGCTGTACCAACCCCATACTTGAACACAATCTTTGCAACCAAGCTGCTTCCTTGCTTGCATGAGTGGCTGCTATGTATTCTACCTCTGTAGTTGAAAGAGCCACTACAGACTGTCTTTTACTCATCCAACTGACTGCACCTCCAAATAGGCTAAACACATACCCACTTGTAGATCTTCTTTGGTCCAGATCTCCAGCCCAGTCTGCATCAACAAAACCACGAATGTCCAACATTATTTCTAATCCTGGTCTTCCTTGGTAGCACAAGCCATAATCACTAGTGCCACGTAAATATCTGAAAACCCGCTTCACTACTGTCCAATGCTCCTTCCCTGGGTTTGACATAAACCTACTCAATACTCCCACTGCATGTGCAATGTCTGGTCTAGTACAGACCATTGCATATATAAGGCTACCCACTGCACTTGCATATAGAACACAGGACATATCCTCCTCTTCTTCTTGTGTCTTGGGACATTGTTCAGCAGACAGATTTGCACCTATAGGAATAGAAACACTCACCGGTTTACTATCCTGCATATTGAACCTCTGCAATATAGTCTCGACATACTTCCTCTGGTTTAACCAGAGCTTCCTCTTTGCCCGATCTCTCTTAATTTCCATGCCCAAAACATAGTTTGCAGCACCAAGATCCTTCATGTCGAATTTGGAGAACAGTTGGGTCTTCAAATCTTGGATAATTTCTTTGTCATTTCCAATCAACAACATATCATCCACATACAAGACCAAATAAATAACACGATCACCAATTAATTTAAAATAAACACGGTGATCCTCCTTGCTTCTGGTGAAGCCAAGTCCCCGTATATAGGTATCAAATTTCTGATACCACATCCTTGGTGACTGTTTTAACCCATACAGAGACTTCTTCAACCTACATACCAGTTCTTTCTTACCCTTCACCATGAAGCCTTCAGGTTGCTTCATGTAGATCTCCTCTTCTAGATCCCCATGAAGAAATGTTGTCTTCACATCCATCTGTCCTATCTCAAAATCAAATGCAGCAGCAACAGATAAAAGTAATCTAATAGAAGTAACTTTGGCAACAGGAGAAAAAATATCACCAAAATCAATTCCCGGCACTTGGGAATAACCTTTTGCTACCAACCGAGCTTTGTATTTCTCCACCTTGCCTTCTGCATTCATCTTCTTCTTAAACACCCATTTTCTCCCAATGGGCTTCCTTCCAGCCAGCAACTCCACCAGATCCCATGCCTCATTTTTGTGCAAGGATGCCATTTCATCAACCATGGCCTCCTTCCAGAGTTTTCCATCCTCTGAATCTACTGCCTCCCTGACAGTTCTGGGTTCATCATCAGTTATAGTTAAGGCAAAGCCTGAACAGAAAGCAGATGGACTATACCTTTCTGGTTGCCTTCTTTCCCGAACTGATCTTCTTAAAGCTGGAGTTTGTGGCTCATCATCTTCTGAGTCTTCTTCTGTTGTAGAGTCTGATTCATCCTCCTTTAGCTCAAACTCTATCTTCTCAGTTTCCTTTGGTAGGACTTCATGTTTAACAACATCTTTCACTTCTCTAAACACCACATCTCGACTGTACACAACCTTCCTTGTTTCTGGGTTCCAAAGCTTGTAACCCTTTAAACCATCCTTATACCCAATAAAGATGCACCTTTCAGATTTATTATCTAACTTGGTCCTTTTCTCCTTTGGAACATGTACATATGCATCACATCCAAATACCCTTAGATGTGAAAGAGAGGGTTTCTTACCAGTCCATACCTCATGTGGGGTCTTATCCTCCAACGCTGATGAAGGTGATCTGTTAACTAAGTAACATGTAGTCTCCATTGCCTCTGCCCAGAATTCTTGTCCTAACCCGGTACCACTGAGCATGCTTCTTGCCTTTTCCATCAGTGTTCTGTTCATTCTTTCTGCAACTCCGTTTTGTTGAGGTGTGTATGGAGTAGTCTTCTGCCGTGCTATACCACACTTCTTACAGAACTCTTCAAATTCCTTCTTGCAGAACTCCCCACCATTATCTGTCCTCAGCGCTTTTATCTTCTTCTCTGTCTGGTTTTCCACCAGAGCCTTAAATTCTTTAAATTTGTCAAAGACTTCAGATTTCTTCCCCAAGAAATATATCCATGTATTCCTTGAGAAGTCATCTATGAATGAAACATAGTACATAGACTTTCCCAGTGATGGAACTGACACAGGTCCAAACACATCACTGTGCACAAGTTCTAATATCTTGTTCACCCTCCTAGCACCAGAAGGAAAACTCACCCGATTCTGCTTCCCATATACACAATGTTCACAGAAATCGAAATCCAAAGAGCAATTAGACATAACTTCTACCATACCATTTCTATGTAGTATCCGAAGGCCCTTCTCTCCAATATGTCCAAGCCTTTGATGCCATAGCATGGTCTTTTCTCCAGAGACAGCTAAGCTTTCTGCTCCATTTTCAGAAACCACATAACTGTTACACCCATCAATAATAGTGATACCTTGTAGCTTGTACAGAGTTCCAGTCCAAACTCCCCGCATTAATACCAGTGCTCCCCGAACCATCTTCCAGGCATCTTTCTCGAACACTGTTTTTACACCTGCATCATCCATCTTGCTTACATAAATCAGATTTCTGGCCAATGCAGGAATATACAGAACACCAAGAAGTGTTCTAATCCTTCCACCTTGCAGCTTCAGCTTGACTTTTCCACGTCCGACGATTCTAGCCTTCCTATCATCCCCTAGGAAGACATCACCACCATCATATTTCTCATACTCGCAGAACCACTCCCTATGGGGAGTGAAGTGAAAGGATGCACCTGAGTCAATCAACCATGACTCATGATCTACATGTGTATTTGAAGAAGAAGCCAAATACACATCCCCACCTTCATCTGAGGTGGTTTTGCCTCTGCAGAAGGAGCTTCATCAGATCCCTTTCCTTTCTCAGGAGCTTTAGATCTGCATTCCTTTTTGTAGTGTCCTTCCTTTCCGCATTTCCAGCACACCTTTACAAACTTTCCAGGAGATTTAGATCTCCCTCTACATTTAGATCTCCCACTCGAAACCTTATTCTTGTTTCTGTTCTGGTACCTTCCTCGTACAGATAAGGCATCTCCATTCTGACCCTCCATATTTCTCCGTCTCATTTCCTCCGACAGCAAGGCTGAGACAATGTCATCAAAATTCAAGGTAGTTGTATTGCTACCTATTGCAATAACCAGACTATCCCACGAGTCTGGTAGAGATCACAAAAAACTGATGCGCTTATCTTCATCTGATATTTTAATATCAACAGACGAAAACTGAATTACCACAGTATTGAAGGCGTTCGGATGCTGCGATACGAGTCTCCATCCAATACTTCCTCGGAGTTATACGACTTTTTCCTTGAGGTGAAATTTATTCACAGGAACTTAGATTGGTACAAGTCCCAAGTTTTTCCCACAAATTCTTCGCCATAGCTTCCCTAGATACATTCAACAATGTTTTGAATCGATACACTGGTATGTTGTGCTCTTAGCCTTCGATCCAGTTTCTCTTCTAGTCTTCATCGACATTTTCATTGGTTTGGTACTAGATGCCGCGATCCAGCGATCTTTATCCACCAGTAGATCCTCCATCTTGAGCTTCCACAACTCAAAACTCTGACCATTAAATTTCTCGATCTCTATCTTTCCACTGCTCGCCATCTTCTTTCACCGCAAGAATCGATCCCGCAGATCTCCCACTAAACAAGGTCTACCTCAGGCCCGAACAAAAAACCCTCAGCAGCAAAGGTGTCCCCTTGAAGCCGAAACAACTCTAATACCAAATGTAGGTTTTAACCCTGAACAGAAATTATCTACATACGAATCTTATAACAGAAAATAAACTATAGCGAGAGCATAAAACATAAAACAGATAAACACAAAGATTTTCCCCTGGATCCCAAATCGGGACTACCAGCTTGATTTTTCATTATATTCCTCTTAGTGTTACAACACATATATATACATGCCGAAGCATACATAAAGCCCAATCTATTAACCCTGGATTAGAACATAACCGTAGTTCCCTTGACCGGATTTACAAAATACCAGGGGCCGAAAACCATCGTATCCCAAAACCATATGCAAACTCATGCACAAAACATGGGTGGCTCCGCATATGGGTGGCTTCGCATATGAGTGGGTGCTGCCCCGGACCCCGACAGGGGGGGCTACCACCCCCCCTGTGATCCCGCTGCTGCGCCCGGCGCAACGTACAACGCATGGGGCTATTCGTGGAAAGAATATAACACATACCCAACAAAAATGTTATATCATACAAGCCTTCACAATGTCCATCTTTTCAGTGCATATTTACCTACCTGACAAACTTAACCAGCATAATATATACACTAACCATTCTTCAGCATATATGGGAAAGCAGAAGTCAAGCTTATGCTGGTCTTGTCGTGCATGCTCTTCCTAATGAAAGAACAGAAAGATTGCTTAAAGACTACCCAACAATGCAGAATTGTTGGATTTGGCAGATTCAAATTACTCTAGGGGAAGAAGACATATTTAGACATAGTTCACAAGTTTAAGATTAATATTATATTTTTATTTTTTGACTTGAAAAGAATGAGATAACAATGTTTCTCTGAGATTACATAGATGCCTACCTATGCCATATTTATCATGGTTTATTCTTGTTATCTATCAATGTCTTGGTAATGTATTTCTTTTACCGTGACAGAATTATATCTACAATTACTTCCTTCAGAAATTAAGTTCTCTATATAAAACTAATTTAAGCTGAATCTTATTTATGGCAGACTTTGGAAAAGTATTTTGAAGTCACAGAACTTCCAGGTATTCACAGTAGAAACATGTTCTATACATCATATTGGCATAGCAGAATGTATATGTTGTCAGTGAAGTGCATGATAGATATTCTAATGCTAGTGCTTATTTGTAGTGCAGTCTGCCAAGTTCATAGCATGCAAACATTGGGTTGTAGCTGGTGCAGATGACATGATTATCCATGTTTACAATTATAACACCATGGATAAGGTGAAAGTATTTGAAGCACATACTGATTATATCAGGTGTGTGAGTGTTCATCCAACTCTGCCATATGTGTTGTCATCATCTGATGACATGTTAATCAAGCTTTGGGACTGGGATAAAGGTTGGCAATGTACTCAAATATTTGAAGGTCATTCACACTATGTGATGCAAGTCGCATTTAATCCCAAGGATAAAAATACATTTGCAAGTGCCTCACTAGACCGTATTATAAAGGTGGGAGGAAGTGCTCTTTAGTAAATCCCAAGTTTATAGATAAGCTTTACTCTGACATAAATTATCCACCTAGGAATCTCATATTTTTTCCTCTTAGTGAACACTCAAATTTGTTACTTCTCTTAGATAGTGGAAATTAGAATTTAGATATCCTAAAATGTTAAATCCTTGTATAATTTGTTTCATATTTATTTATTTTAACCTGAATGCATCAATCAGATCTGGAATCTGGACTCGCAAGAACCAAATTTTACTCTCGATGCCCACTTAAAGGGTGTAAACTGTGTTGATTACTTCACAGGAGGTGACAGACCATATCTTATTACTGGCTCAGATGATCACACAGCAAAGGTGCTCAAACATATAGATTATCTAGAGATGTAATTGATTTACCCCTAGTACTTGTCTTGATCATTAAAAAATTGGCCTACCTTTAAATTTCTTGGTGTGATGTCATCAGGTTTGGGACTACCAGACAAAAAGTTGTGTCAAAAATCTGGAAGGACACACACATAATGTATCTTCAGTATGTTTTCACCCTGAACTTCCTATCATCATCACTGGTTCAGAAGATGGTACTATTCGTATTTGGCATGCAACAACATACAGGAAAGTTTTAGTTGGATTGTTTTATACATAGGTTATAAAATTATGAACCTGATTGATATTCTAATAGTTAATGGCATTCACTCTCCTAGCACTAGTGGTGACCCATGCTTAACCTTCTTGGTCTCATACAGGCAAGTGATTCTTCTATACGGACCATAATGGTTTGTGAATAGTTTCGTTGTTCAGTTTAATTTTGGTATATTGTCCAGACTAATTTAGCATTTTCTTTTTTGTAAGAGAAGGAAAACAATGATTTTAAGGGGAATTTTAAATATTTAGTACTGGATGTATTTGGATGGGTAAAAGCTATGCTGCATGGAATAACTGCACTGGTTTTAGTTGGAACTTGTATTAACAAAATCCATAGTGCAACAGGGCTTTCAAAAATTCTTAAAATATTGTGAATTTTTTTATCTTTGTGATTCTAAGAGGGTTCAAGATGAAAAACACTCTCTTAAAATGTACTGTGTACACCCACATTAGATCAGAAAATATATGGATGGGAGAAAGTGTTGCTGCATGGAATAACTGCATTGGTTTTAGTTGGAACTTGTGTTCATGAACTCCATAGTGAAACAGGGCTTTGGACAATTCCTAAAGCATCGTGAATTTGTCATATTTGTGATACTAAGAGGTTTGAAGATGAAAAACACTCTAGAATGTCCTGCATACACCCACATTAGGTCACAATTTCAAAATAAAACCTTCCTAACCTTTTCTTAGATTGTTGGTAAAATCAGTCGAAAAACAAATATTCTTGATGTTATTTCTCTTCTAGGTTGAACCCTACTTGTAATATTTTTTTTGGAATTAGCACTTTTTTATGGTCTTTACAAGGTTAAAATGGTGCCCCTCGTTTTGAAATGTTTGTTGGGACAGTTTCCAGATATTGACATTGAGACTACTTCTTTATGAGGTATATGTGTTATATGGTGATTACAACATTGCTACTCTGGAAAGATTTTTAATTATGTTGTGTTTCTTTATTTATGGACTTTCCAAGATGTTCAAGGAAAATTATCCGAAAATATACTAGGAACTTGTGTAGCTAGGTACTTTCCCTTGCTGCTGAAATATGAATTGAACATTGTAGTATCAATTCAACAATGTTTCAAGTTTAATGAATTGGACATATATGTTAGAAATTTCATGTTATCCTGTTGTGTTAGCTTCCTGGAAAAGAAAGAAGATTTATTGCTTGCATTGGGGCATGTTGAAATGAGAGAAGTGAGGTGCACTATACAACATAGGTGGGGGTGGAGTTGACTCGTTGATTTTGTGTGCTCTTGTGTCTAACAATAATTTTAATCTACATGGTGCATTGAATATTGAGGTGAGCTGGATACGGCTAGATCTGTATCTGATGTGAACATGTCATTCATGTTGAATATCTCTAACTTGAAGTGTGAATCATGCATTAAGGCTATCAAAAAAATTTGGAGTTTGACTCTTGGGGGTCGAGACAAAGGCTGGATTCTTTGGTTGGTGGATACTGTTAGAAGATTAACTATGTTTTTGAGGGGATACAATAGAGGACTGGTGGTATTGAGAAGAAGAAAGCGTAAGTAGTCCTGGATGTGTTGGTACAAGTGTTAAGGATGTTACAAAATAGCCCTTATAGTGAGCAGCGCCAAGCTGGGGTGGTTACATGGAGACATTGACTAAAGGTGAAAGAGACATACAAAGCAAGGGGAGCCTAAATCAAACCCTAACTTCACTTGCTTAAGTTAGGAGATAGGCCAACCAAGGTCTTCATCATAGACCTCAACTACAATGTAGTGGAACACATCAAGGCTTAAAACAACAAAATTAAAAATAATTGATTAGGTAAATATAGAGAAAGAGTTTTTTAGTGACTATAAAATAGTTTTTCAATCTCAAGGATATCATGGAGAAAAGAAAGGTAGTCATGCAAACTTTTATTGATGCAATTCCCAGAAAATCGATGCAAGAACAATAAGGAGTATGTGATTAAAAATCAACATTAGATGAGTTGACAATAACCCTTAGGGAAATGGTCGATGATAAGTCCCTTGGCTAGGATGGTTATTTATGCAAATTTTACAAAGCCACTTGGGGATTTCTTGGGCCAAATTTTTCTTCAAGTGTATAAAGTATTTGTATGTACTATGGACACATACACAAGGTAACGACATCAACAAGTTGTTGATCAAGTTCATCTTGAAGTTGGGAGACCCATTATTAATCACAAGCTAGTACCGATAACTTTACTTAATCTACCATATAAAATTGTAGCCAAAGAGCTTGCTTTGTAGCTAAAACATATCTTGTCTAAAATCATTGTAACAAAATAGATGGGATTTATTATAGGAAGATACATTTGGGATAATGTGATTGCTGTTTGGGAAGGCATTGAATGAGTTAGAAGCAAAGGCCTGGAGGCCCTCTTCATAAAGGTAAACTGCAAAAGTCTTTCGTAGAGTGGAATGGTTGTTCAATCTCTCCATGCTGAAGGTGCTTGAATTTGATACATTTTTTGTTAATGTAGTTGGAACTTTATTTTCATGGGCTGCAACTTGCCTTTGCGTCAATTAGGCCAAATTTGAAGAGATAGAGTACTTTTAATCTATCTGGAAATGGTGTTTGTTGGCCTCAATCCTCTATATAATAGTTGTTGAAGCCCTTAGTTATCCCATTCAAAAAATAATTGGATAGGGCCTAATCAAAGATACACCCCTTCCTGGTCCTAATGGTGATCAACAACTGAATAGACACTTCGCAGATTGTTCTTTCTTAACCATCATTGAAGAGAAGTAAAATCTAGAACACACTATGAATTGTCTGCAATTTTAATGTGAAACCCTCAGGTTAAAATTTCAAATGGCCATAACTCAATGTTATTGATAAAGGAGTTCCTTGATTGGTTGGTAGGCAAAGAATGGGCTTGATTACATCTAGTTAGGGGTTAAAATTCGTTGAAATCCCTTTGCCTTTGAAGCCTTCACGAGTATATTTTAGCAGCACTCCCACTTTGAGTTGTGTATCTATTACAAGTTTGATGGAGCTTGTTATCCTTATTTAGCATGCTCCACTATGAGGAAAGGTAGTGTGTGGAGCCCTTTGGCATGGTCAACATGCACATTTTTTAGGATTTCTAAGGAGATGAGAAACCATGCAAGCAAAGGACCCATTAACACATTCTCCAATGCTAAAGAGAACCCTAGGTTGAGGGACATCCTTCTTTTTAGGAGAATGGTTTTATAAATTAATACTAATAGCCTACACTGTGGTTCTACATGTAGTTCTCAAGACTATGGAAGCCTGATATCTGTGGTTTATCCTGACAAAAATCATGCCTAACCTCTCTGAATTATTATAGCATTCCTAATCTACTGAATTTAGGTTCTCCATGTACAGGGGCATCACTAGAGATAATTACCAAAAGAAACGATTTGAGTAGAAGTACCTTTTCCATTAGAGATGTGGCAGCCTAGTAGGTATATCTTTGTGTGCAAATGCCCAGATTGCTCCAAAATTTACATTGTTGATTTCCTTTGCTCTCAGATTATATTATCATTCAATATTCAGTCATTCTTATTTGGTACAAAGGAGTTGGACTAGTGTAAGGGTTGAAGTTGCTCCAGTGGCTTTCAAAATCATATGCAGTTGATTCTTAGCTAAAGACAATAATCACACCAAGCTGCAATTCAAATTCTTTTGCTCGATAACAATCTAGTCATGCAAGCTCAGAGCAGTATTGGTTCTATGTTCCTTTTCCAAAGTGCTCCCAGTTATCATTTCTTCTAACATGAAAACTGATGAATACCCTTAAATAGAAGCAGGTGCTCCATACTCAAGGTCTTGATACTTCTTTATGTTCCATACTCATGAATATAACAAAGGGGATACCTTGACAAATAGCTTCACCTCCAGGATGTCCTCTGCTACCAAGAAAAGTGCCCAGAATGGACACTTTTCTAATTTATCAAACCTCTATGCTAACTGTCACAAACTTCTTAGGGAAAAGTTGCTCAAAAAAGTTAGCAACATCCAAAAAGAGTGGATCCCCATGAAATGTGTGCAAGAAATTCAAAGATTGTCTACAATAGACTATTACAAAATGGGTCTAAAGTGAGGACAAGTGGCATTGGCAAGGTATCTCTCCCCCGAACTTCCTTACCAGCTAGTTGTAGATGATGCCCACTTAACCTGTGGTTGTAGACAAGCCATGTATGTAACTATTGTAGTCTAGGGCTGTAAAGATGCAAAAAATTTGTTGCCAAGACCAGGGAATCCACTTTATGAAGCATTGCTGGCATACAATGGCATTGAAGCCAAGAAATATAATTTTATTTACAGAAAGGAATTGGGAAGTTAATTTAGAACACCTTGAAACAGTAGCTAAGAAGAACACAATAGTAATGGTTCTTGGCAATACTAATAATCATTGGAGTAATGTTTTTAGCCATAAGCATTTATCCAAGGTTGCAGAGATGGAAAACAAGTTAGGCTTGTCAATAATTTATGAGGGAGTATATGAACTTAAACTCTACCCAGTGGCTGGTACCTTACCCCCATGCAGCTTTGAAATAGAAATTATGGCTCTGCCCAGTGGCTGGTACCTTCCCCCAATGCAGCTTTGAAATATAAATTATGGCTTTCCTTTGTAAATATCACATCCAACACCGCAAATCCCCAGAATTTATGGGAAATTTATGGCTCATACATTTCATAGTAGATGATGATATTTCTTGGCAATAGAGGTGTCTCCTTTATAATGAAGAATTTCTTTTATTCCTCTTCTAAAATGGCTTACATGGGTTGCTTAGCTTCAGCCTGTTGTCTCCGTTTATGTATTGCTATGCTTCTCATTTTCCAAAGTCATCTCTTTTCCTTCTTTTTATGTAGTGTTATTGTCTGGCAATTAGTTTTACATTTTCTATCCAAATTTGATGAGAAGTGCCATGCAATTTTTCTTCAAGGGCTGATTAGAAGCTTGATCTCTTGATATATCATATGCATGCTCTTTTCAACAGACTTGTAATGATCCACTAGTTTCCCTGACATAGAATCTGCCGCATAAACTACTGGTGCTTTTTTAATGTTATTTGTGGCCTGCTATAATATGCATCATTTCTTACCATTTTACTAAACACTTTTCAAGATATTTGGCACAACTCTAGATAAAATAACCTATTCATCCCAAAGTAAAGATAGAATAGTAGAATTGGAAAAATGGTTCAGGTTCAAGTGTTTCGCTTATATAGCTTTGTTTTTTAACAATACTTGGAATTAAAGATTGCATCATTATTGCCAAGATGGAAACAAAAATGCTTTCTTCATGAGCAGCAACACTAGAGCCAAAAATCTTCACCTTTTTCAGCTAAATGTTTCCCAATCCTCATGCTAAATATTGAATTATCATACTTGCAAATAAAGTTTTGACTATTCCATCCCATGGATGATCAGGAAAACTGACTCAAAAACAGAAATTTATGATTGTTCATACATATTTCCATGCCTTACAAATACAGTGATTTGTACATATGAAAAGATGATAGCAAAGAAATTGTATGGATGACTGACTTTTAGTTGAAGTGTTCCTATCTGCCTCTAGGGAATGCAGCTTTTTAAGTTCTAAGAGGAGACTCTCCTTAGACAGGCTATCGGCTTTCTCATTCAGCTCTAGGAAGACATGAGCTATAGTGAACCTTGCGAAAATAGAGGTGATCTCCTTCGGGTGATTTGTGTAGAGCTATAAAAAGGGTCTCTTTCACCTCTATTCACCTCACATTAATATGTCAACCCGAGAGTGTTTTGTCATTACAAAGAGTGACTCAATCCGAGGCTCATTCGTCAGAGTAATGCTAGTAGTACAGTGCTTTAAGAAATACAAGAGTAAATGGATGCTTAACTGAAATCAAATTGCTTTAAAGAAGTAAATCACACACTCAAGAAACTCAACAACTCATCAGTCAAGGGTTCGGTAATGATAAACCATCCCTTTAGAAACTGATAGAAAAAGAACTCAAGCATAGATCACAAGCCTGGGAGCTAAACAGTGACTGATACTGCTCACTACAGTCTTAGATCATCTCTCACAGCAAACCATCAAATGCAGATAAATAGAACAGCAAAGGAAATAAAGGATTAAACTATAATTCTGAAATGGAACAACAACTCTAAAATAGGACAGCAAATGAATACTAAGTCCCGCGGGTTATATTCAAACTTAATCTATGCACTCTTTGCAATCAAGGAACACTCTGTTATTCTAAAGGCAAATGACACAAATCATATTAATGGAACAGCAATAACAGTGTGGGAATTATGGAATAATACTGATGCATTAGAAACGCACACAACACAAATGTCAATAGAACAGCTCTGTAGCTTGACAGTAAGGATATGCGATTAACTCTAGAAAGGAATAAGAACGCAATGCAGAGTTAACACACAAATCTGGCTGTAGAAACTTCAATGATTCAACTTAAACAGAGCATGTAATCTGAACGTATAAGCATATCAAATAATCAACTAACAGTAATGAACAAACTACACATAAACGAAGCTGTAATGGTACAGAAGCAAGTGTCCTTCGGGGCCGGGCCCTTAGCCTCCAAGGATACACCGCTTTAGGTTAACGCAGATGCGAAGATGGAATAATCACCAGTCTTTCATTCATACATTGATCAAAAATACATCGAACCAGTTCTCAACAAAGCTGAATAACCAAATCGAATGTCTTACAAAAGATTACATCAAACGTATCTTATCTCGCCATTCTCTCTCTCTAAACTAACAGTACTTGTCTCTTTTTATAAAAACGATGGCGGAGATGTCCAAGCAATTAGATAAGTAAAGCAGCGATCCCTTAGGATCTTCGATCCTGAGGGATTCGCCAAACAATTAACTTTCATCCAGTCTTTGCTATTGCGCTGAGCTGGTGTCCTCTCTCTCTTGCCCGAGCCGATTCTCCTTGATCTTGTCTCCCTATGTTTACGTTTGGTTCTCATCCAGAGGAACAGCGGTTATCTCCACTTCGTTCTTATCTTTAGAGCAGCAACCCTTCGTTTTCCTCTTTCCCTGTATAGAAAATAACCATTATCAGGGGCTAAGTTATACATATCGATTTTCACATGTTTTGTGATAGTTCCCTATGACTTTCTAAATCCATGATACAAAAGGTTCACAAATTGTATTAAAAAGTCATTAAAGTAATCATCAAAATCATACCTTTTCAGTACTCCACAATTTGTATTTGCCAAGAAGTCGATATGTTACGTCTTAGGAATGTTGCGAACATTTTAGTACCAATGAAGAATCTCCAAAGACCTGAAGTTCTCTTATCCCTTTATCAAACGTTTTTCTTAGTATATTTTATGCCAACAACTCTACAAGATTGTTAGTACCCCTTCTTGAGTTCCCTTTGAAAAAAGATATGGTGGCTCACGATTTGGTTGATCTTGTCAAATTTTTAAGTCATTATCAAATCTAAAGAAAGGTCTGGAAATCAGGAAGAACCAAAGGGTGAGACGATTCCCGATATTGAAGGACCGATGGACCTTATTGATCCACCTCTTTCAATGAAGAGAAGACCCTCATGGCTCAGGGATACTCTCAAGGATGCCGAGAGACATATGGCCCCAAGGGGGACATTTCGTGAAAGCAAGAAGCCGAATAGATACCAAGGGTATCTAGCAGCCATGAGTACAATCGTACAATCTGAGCCTGGATCTTTTGAGGAAGCCATTAAGCATCAAGTCTAGAAGGATGCTATGCACAAAGAATTCGAATCCATTATGAAGAATGATGTATGGGATATGGTTCTAAGAACGGAGGACAAAGCATTTGTCACCTCGAAATGGCCCTATAAGATCAAGCATGGATCTGATGGCAATGCTGAAAAATTCAAGCCCGTGGCTTCTCTCAAAAGGAAGCCGTAGACTATGATGACATATTTGCACCTGTGGCCCGATATACCACCATCTGATCTATCATAGCCCTTGTTGCTACACAAATATGGAATCTTCATTAGATGGATGTAAAGACTGCCTTTCTGCATGGTGCGATAAAGGAAGAGGTGTATGTGGAGCAATCTCTGGGTTCGAAGTCTAGGATAGAGACACCCATGTTTGCAGGTTGAAGAAAGCCCTCTATGGGTTGAAGCAAGCCCCCGGGGCTTGGTATGAGAGGATAGATAGGTACTTGATGAAGATGGGCTTCACTCGTAGTAATGTTGATCCAAACCTTTACTTCAAGGTTGATATAGAAAAGCCTCTCATTCTGGTGTTGTATGTGGATGATCTCTTCCTGACAAGTGTTGACCCTCTCATTCATCAGTGTAAGAGGGAGCTCGCTTCTGAGTTCAAGATGAAGGACCTAGGACTGATGTATTACTTCCTAGGCCTGGAGGTCTGACACAGACCTGACGAAATTTTCCTCTCTCAAGGAAAATATATTGTGAAGCTGCTGGAAAGATTTGGAATGGTGGACTAAGAAGTTGAGTGGAAGCATTGTTGGGCCTATGCTAGCAAATCCTATCGAGTATTGTCAACTCATAGGGGCTCTGATGTTCTTAGTGAACACCCGTCCAGACGTATGTTTTGCAGTGAACACTTTGAGTCAACACATGGTTGATCCTCATCACATTCACTGGGTTGGTGCCAAGAATCTGTTGAGATATCTTCACGGCACGATAAACCATGGGCTGAGATACACTACCGAGAATGTGACACTCCATGGATATACTGATGTCGATTGGGCTAGCAGTGTGGCGGATCGCAAGAGAAAATCTGGATGTTGCTTCACACTTGGATCTGCTTTGATATCTTGGATGAGCAAGAAGCAAAATTTGATGGCTTTAAGCACCGTGAAGGCCGAATACATTGCAGCGAGTATGGCTTGTTGTGAAGTAGTTTGGTTGCGAAAGTTCTTCAGTGAGCTATTTAGGCATGTGCTAGATACCACCGTTATCCTTTGTGATAACCAGAGTGGGATTTTTTTGTCAGAGAATCATGTGTTCCACAATCGATCCAAGCATATTGATACCAGGTACCACTTTATTCAGGATATGGTACAACGAGACGCCGTAAGGCTCGATCATATAGGAATGGATGAGCAGGCCGAGGATATTCTCACAAAGCCCTTGGGGAAGGTCAAGTTCCTAACCTTCCGTGAGAATCTTGGAATCGTGGAACGACCCTATTCTAAGGGTCCTGTTGGACGATGAGCTCTGGGAGCTCCAGGGGGCTTTGGGGATAGCTTCTTGGAGCTATAAGCACACACAAGGCTAGACTTGTCGAACCTTGTGGTGCTTCTGCCCCACCGTTATGATGTTGAGTTGGTTCACCTCTCATGATCTATGCCTCGCATGCATCCTACCCATGGAGTCCCAGACTCATGGGAAGTACCTCTCATTTGGCCAATGAGGTAGGAAAAGCTAGAGACAAGTAGCAAAGACCGATGGATGCATCAGAGATTGTTGTACTCCCTATGTCTAGGACGGAACGTGTCCAATCACTTGATCTAGGATCAAGTCTAGTGAGGTTTCAGACCTCCAACTAACTTCAAGTCAGTCAAACCAACTTCGGGTTGGTATGTGACTCCTTTGAGACCTATAGAGGTTTCGGACCTCTGAGTTGATTTTGTCAACCGTGAGTGATGTCTTTGTGACTCACCTTTCGTTCTGAAATAAAGAAGCCAACAAAGCAATTTACGGCGGGATGATGCACGATGTTTGGATGGCACAAGTGGATGGAGTTCTCCCTAGTTGAGAGGGAGTGTTAATTTTGAAAAACTAGGTCCAAACTCCATGCTGTGATGCTCAAATGAACATGCCAATATTTTTATTGGATTCCTCTTTCGGAGAGGTGCAAGATCGATCTAAAGATCATCTTGATCTAATGAGATGAACATTTATTTTGAATTAATTCCACTTATGTGCAAGGTCAGCCAGAATTAGAATGTAGGCTTTAAGCCCCAACAGATGTGTCACACACCCTCACAGATGGATATATATTGGTCAATTTTGGAGGTCATTTTCATCATCACTCATCACAAATTCTCTCTCTGCATCTGATTGGTTCGATCATCATTTTGGAGGCTCTTCTTCTTTCACAAATGGGAAATTGCAGCAAAAAATTTTCTATTTTTGACCTAGGGTTTCAGTGCAGATTTGACCAGCGTTGACTTTGGTCAATGCATGGTCAACTTAACTACCCAAAATTTTGATTTCTGCAGTTCATACTTTTTGGCACAAAAATCGAGGCTAAACATTGACTTTGACCTGGTTGCATTGACTTTTGCTGCTGTTGTTTTTGCGTTGTCCATTGACTGGATAGCATTGAATTTTGTTGACTTTGGGTTGATTGTATGGAGCTGTCCGAGAGGGTTGTGTGACACATTCTGGTTGACTGACCATGCAGAGACTTTTCTAGTTGAAGCATCATGTTGACCGTCGTAACACACCACATCACATATATTTTGCTGATCAAGTTAAGTGTATTTTTGGCTTGTCTTTTGTTGATCTATTGGTATGTTCTATCAGCATTTTACTTTCTTGTTTATGTGATTGTTGTTTGATATCGGGTATAAAAGTAAAGTTGCATCAAGCATAGAACATCTACAAAATTTTACAATACGTTTGTAGAAGTGTGACCCCATAAGCTAATAGATGTCCATGCCATGTCATCAGCATTGATTGATATGATAACATGTAGGGATTCCTTAAAAAGGATTGGTACATTAAAAATAATTTTTTGAAAAGTTGACATTGATGAAACTTCACAGGTCTAATGTTGCCATCCCAAAAATTGTGTCAATAGAATGTATAAGGATTGACATAGCCTTCTTTTTTTTTCAAAATTGAGATCATGTAATTTTCACATTTCTATATGAGCTTAACTTAGCATCTTCGACATCTCTTCTACAGAGGAGTTCTGGTCCTCCAGAAAGGAGATTCTAAAAAATTTCTGAAGAAACCTTAGACAATGGAGTCCTGGACATTACTTTATCAAGCTTGCAAAGACTGAAATACTTGCTCCCTTCAGGGTGGAAGTTAACGTATTGTTGAATAAATCTTCTCTCTGGTAGTGTAAATATGGTATAGGCACCACACTCTTTCTTAAGAAAATTGTTTTTCTTAAGCCAAGCATACATTTTGTATCTTGGTTTGATGCTACCCTCAAGATCAAAGGTGAAATATTTTGGAAATGATGGAAGAACCTGCAGTGGGTTAAATGTCATACTACAAAGACAATCGAATTTCTTTTGGATCAAATCTGAACTTCTACTCAATAATGTTGGTCTTGTCCTCACCATTTGACAAACATCATTTAAAGGTGACACAAGTATCAAAACACAACTTAACCTCTCCTGCAGCTTATTGCCTCCACAATGAATCATTCTAGCATCTTTGAACGTTGACTCAGGGTAATGTATCAAGCCTAATTTCAACCAAAGGTTTAGCTTGTATCTCTGAATTGGCTCTTGTAAAATTTTAGTGGTATTTCTTTCTTGGGTGCCTAGTGAATCTCTGAGCTTAGCATCACTAACATTGAGATCATCTCTTCTACATAGAAGTTCTGATCCTCAAGAAAGGGTATTCTGAATTTTTTTTAAGAAACTTTAGACAATCAAGTCACATGCATTGTGATTTTCAAATATTCTCTTTTAGAGCCACGGACAAATTGATCATCTCTTTTATGGACAAGTTATAATTGTACAGAAGGAATATTCTAAAATGTTTTTGAAGAAAACTTAGACAATGGAGTCATGAGCATTGTGTTTTTTAGATGTTCTCTGATAGACACAACAATTCCTTGCTTCTCAAGCCCAGTGCAATTAATATCTTCAATCAACTTGATCAAGTTCTCATGCAAATAGCGAGGATGACTCAAATCTGTCTTTGTCATCTCCTTTTGATCCAAACCAATGCTTGCAAAATCTAAATTGTCTGCCATGGATTTTCTTGGGTCCCATCTAAGAAATCTCAGGATAATTTAAAATAATGTTACCTATATTTTCCTTTCTTAGTCCCAGGTTTGACAGAACATCCACTGTAGAATACAGTGTTGTCTCTGAACTTTACATATAAAAAGTTGAGGCTTTGTACAGTATAGCTTGCTAATCTCATCCCAAGGGCAACCGATACTTGCCAAAAGCATTAGCTTTTCTAAAATAATACTACATTTCAGTGGATATTTTTTTGCAACAAACAACAAACCTTGTTATTCTCAACTTGAAAACCATTCAAACTATTAGAAACAGTCATAAATTTTTTATATACTTCATCCTTGAGAAGCGATGGGCAACATGTACCATAGTTACTGTAGATATATTGTGGTTATCCGGCTAGTAATATTCAAATGCATTCGGTTTCAAAATACAATATAAAAAACCTACTACTATAAAGAAGCTCAAACAAACAATTAACACAAAAAATAGGTACAGAAAAATGAAAAAAACCACAAATAGTGTCATATGTGAGAAACAAACCTCTACTACATCTAGAAGTGTCCTTCATCTTTGTAAAAAACTCCACAGTGTCTGAGAGCACAAGCATTCTGGGGCTCAAGCGCAAAAGCTTCTACATTAAAACATTCAAATGCCTCGACATGAGACCTTGTATTTGGAGACATATCCCATTTCCAATGTGAGCTTCGATGGTGATAAGCTTTGTTTCCAGAACAAATTCATAGGGACCAAGTGCATCCGCAAACGTATTCCTCCATTGCAGTATATTAAAATATGACATTGCATCCTTACTTGAAACCAAGGGGAGGAGACGGGAAGAAGAGTAGAAGTAGAATTAGGGCTGGTACTAGAAGTGCTGCTTGATGTTTCATTGAATGACTCGCTACTTCATCGACATTGGAAAGGTAATGCCCTCTGTGAGTTGCCCATTTTTTCTTGCAACATTCTCTGCTATCTTCCAACATTCACTGTCTGACAGTGAAGAGACTGAGTGAACTGAGATTCTGTCCCTACCATCGCTGGACCCATTCCACTCTTCAACGCCCCCAGATTTCTTCCACGGGCCCAGTTTTCCATGGTCATCCTGCGAAACCTTACCCAAAATTTATTAGAACACACCACATTCAAAATAAAAGACCCTATTCCAAGCAAATGCATAGCGTTTGAGATGAATCGAAATCTAGCCGCATTCAGGTTTTAGGATTAATTAAAATTGAGAAAATGCATTTTAGTATTTGGGATTCAATAGTGGAGATGAATACCTTACCCTGTGAAAAGACCGTCTGGAAGGACAAGGACAGAGTCAGACATGATTACCTTACGGCTCAGGAAAACCATGGAATTTTTAACTTCGTTAAATTCCCACCAAATTATTAAATGCTTGGAGGGAAATATAAAAACAAAAAAAAATCGAGATCACTTAAAAAAAAAGTTGGAGGGAAATATAAAATAAAAATAAAAAATGAGATCACTTAATAAACAGATAGTGGGCTCATTGCATGAGTTTTAAATAGTCTTTCTTTTATTTATTCATTTTTCTATTTTTTTTGGTTTTGAGAACACTTAAAAAATAGATAGTGGGCTCATTGCATGAGTTTTAAATAGTCTTTCTTTTCTTTATTCATTTTTCTATTTTTTTTGGTTTTGAGAAAAGTGGTATATGTTGTTAGAATGAAGCATTTTAATTTTTTTTAAATAGTCTTTTTTTTTATTTTTTTATTTTTTATATAATTTTTTTTATTGATTTTTATAAATAAAAAATTATTATTAGGAAAATTTAAGCAAATAGTAAAAAAAAAAAAAAAAAAATTTTAAACTAAAATAATTAAAATAACAATGTATTTTTATTGATTTTTACAATTTTTTTTATTTTCTATGTTGTTAAGAAAATTTAAGCAAATAGTTAAAAAAAATTCTTTTTAAACAAAAATAATTAAAAAAAAAATGTTGTTTTATTTCTTTTTATATTTTTTTTAATTTTCTATGTTGTTAAGAAATTTTAAGTAAATAGTCAAAAAAAAATTTCTCTAAACTAAAATAATTTAAAAAACAAAAGACTAATAAATGTTGATATAGAGATATGGAAATAAATTCTTAAGACAATTACAAGAGGAAGAAAAGATCACAAGTGATATTGTAACATGAAGAGTGGACCTTAGGATACTGGCATGCATGGTGGAAGATTGATATCCCTTGCACCTTGTAAATTGTTAATTTCATATAACTAGATGGAATTCTAAATTGTTAATTTCAAATAACTAGATGGAATTATTTGATTTGTTTAATTTTATTCTATTATGTTCTTCCAAATTAATAAATGTTAATTGCGAAAACGGACCACTTCCCTATGTTCAAGTCTTTATTCCGCATTAATACAAATCCCTTCTAATTTTATGTATACTTATATATTTAATTGTTAAAAACTAAATTTGGGTGAAAATGTGGTGGTGGTGGTAGTTGTTAAGAAGAATCGCGTGTGTTTATATGCGTTGAATAAACTAGGAGGCTTTCAAATCACATCTGATGCTTACAAGTGTATAAAGAGCACATTTAACCATGTTTGAGGGTACATTTTATACGTATCATAATGTATATGAGGGGGGAAATGGTTTTCAGTGCTAGTGATCTAGTCACACAAAGGACCCCATAAATTTGTGCTTTGGGATATCCTCGAGATTCAATACATAATCTAAAGTGAGAGGATTCATTGCTAAGGTGAGAGTAGAAACAACCCTCTAGTGTTAAACTTTAGAGAAAAAAGGGTATTCAAAATTTTAACATTGTAGATGGATTCAAAGACCCCTTTGTCTCTAAATTTTAACACTACAGATGGATTTAGAGACCCCTGTAGTGAAATGTGACACTTCAGTATCAAAATTGAATTTTTCATTTCTGGAGTGACACAATTAAAAGTTACTAACATAAATGACTAATTCATATACTTGGTGTACTTGCTATTTGGTCATATTTTTATTCTTGGACTATAATAGTAATTTACGTTAATCATTATTAATTTTTTCAGTTATTATCTACTCATATTTTTTAGTCCTAAACTGAATTAGTCATTTAATTTAGTCGCTTTTAGTTTAGTCACTTATTATCTAGTAATATATTTTAGTTCTAGACTAAATTAGTCATTGAAGTTAGTCATTTTTAGTTTAGTCACTTATTATCTAGTCGTATATTTTATTCCTAGACTAAATTAGTCGTTTAAGTTAGTCATTTTTAGTTCGGTCACTTAAAATTGCTCAAATTTAGTAGTAATTCACTTGAAATAAATGCAGTGACTAACTTTTTTGGTCACCTAGTCACTAATTTCATCATTTTCTACTAGTGATACTAACATCTACTAACATCTGCCTTTCTAGATTGTAAATGAAATTCAGAGAAAGGAAGATGTCCTACCTCGTTCTGATGCTATGTTTTCGTCTTCCGTCGAAGCTTCTTGATATGTCGCTCTTCTCAAGCTCGATATATGCTGCTACCAACGTTCGATTACCTGTACAAACAGTCAAGACACCACAACAAGCGTAAAACCATGACAAACATAAAACAATTACAACCTATCTAAATGATCAAGGAATGATAGAAATCTCATTACAAATGTAAACAAGAGTGGAATATAAACATCAGTTGCATTTTATTATGATAAAGACAAGGGGAGTTTACAACCAAGCCTTGATGTTGAGGCTCTCCTTCGGCAGGCTCATATCCAAGCACGTTTGCAACACCCTCATACACAAAGGTCCAAGATCTCACTATGTTCCCAACACACAAAAACAATTATACTCTGCACTATTCTCTCGAAGCTATAATTGCTTCTCCTTTCTATCATCACTCAGGCTGTAGAGCTAAAGGAGGTCTCCTTATATAAGAATGGAGGAGGAGGTTATGGGCCCCCAAATGATGGGAAAAGAGCTTATCCTTTGGAGTAGTTCCTATTTCTTGGGAACAAGAAGCCCAAAGGGGAATTCCTTGGCCATATCCTCAAAAAAACTTCCATCTTGCCGCCTTGCAAAGTTTCTAGTCGTGAAAGCTTCGTTCTATTTAAAAAAATTTCCAAAAGAGGATCAACGTGGGCCCAAAATTAAGACAGAGCACCGATCGGTGCAAGCCTCAGTGTAAATCTCTGCTATCAACGTGGGTCAGACATTGAGAGAAAGCGTCGACCTTGAAAACCAAGTTTTTATATGAACCTTCTAGAAAAATTGTAAAGGGAGATGATTTGGCAAACAAAGTGTGGTTTAGGGGTATGTATTCCATGCTTGGAAAGTACACAAGGGTCACTGTATGGGTCCTCTAGGATCAAGGAATGGGGAGTATAGGGACGGTGACAAATTGTTGTGTAACAGATGCCCCCTAAAGTATGAAGTCTGAACATGAGTGAGGGGTGAAATGATTTACAAGTACGTGCAGGGAACTAGACAATGTTGTCAGGAGACCTACAAATCAAGCATAGATACATCTACATAACTGAAATCACTGATGAAAATACATGAATCAAGGTATGGATGGAGTCATCCATGGTAATAGCCATCCATATGAGAAGGATCACATATAGAATCATGGTATGGTTGCAGCCATCCATCTGACAGAAACATGTATCCAATCATGGAAAAATCATATCGCCGCGCAACCTAGACTCTAGAGAATAAAATCTAGGGTCTTGCGCTCCGTCATGACCCAATCAAGTACAATTTCAAGCATGCGAGTAAATGAGATGAAGTCGAACATGCGGGAAAATCACCTGATTACCAACCAACGATGAAAATTGTTAACAAGCATGAGAGAAACCACCAATAATGCCAATGGTTCTCAAGGTACTACTAGTACAATCCATGGAATGTGAACAGTGAGCTGAAGTCAAACACCCGTGAAATCACCCGATCGAAGGCTAATGATTTGAACCTCTTGTCGAATGTGAAGAACTTGCCATTAGGGAATGCAAGTTCTAAGGTACCAGAAAGGAGTCCCTAGATCAACTTCCCGGATAATGAGCTAAAGTCGACAGGAAGTGATCTGTCGAAGGAGGGTCATAATGAAACCCACATCATCGACGTGAAATAGAGAAGGTAATATGAGGGTGAATAGAGACTGAAATAGAGGATCAAGGAATGTACAAACTACAAAAGGGTTTTCTCTTGAACATATCAGTGACATGACTCTAGAATTTGGCATCATTTTACTCAAATAGGATCAGAGGTCATGTTGACAAGATTGGTAATCGAATGAGAGGCAAATATATTTCCAAAACCCATGGAGGCAAAGTGACAGAGTGAAGATATCCCAACCCAACATGAACTACAGCCAAGTGTCATGTTCAAGAGTGACATACTGCATACACAACTGACGAAAAACTTCCATTTTCCCCCACCATTTCTGGTGAGTACCTCTTTATTTTTACACAATATTGAAGGGGATAACATGTGCTTGTCATATAAGTTTGTCCTTCAAACAAATCCATCCTGGTACATTTTACGAGCCCTAGGAAGGAGGAACTCGGTAACGTCATGATGACTATGTCCAATGTCATTTAGGTTTTAACGAGTCTGACAAAGGAAGAATTCAACATATTTTCATGTTTAGAGAGTTTGAAAAGAAGCAGAAAAGAAAACTCCAGCAGTCCCTTTTCGTAGATAGTCTCATAGATCTGAAAAGGAAGAAAACTATGTCTGAGAGAACCTCTTAGTCACGATAGGCTAAGGTATTCCTTTTTCATAAATAATCTATCCCAACCTGAAAAAGGGGTAAATGTATACTAGGTAGATATCGTTTCGTAGCCATTTAACAAGTTCAAAATGACAAGAGTCTCGACAATATTTTCAATTTTAGTGAGTCAAAAAAGAGCTAAAAGATGACTCCACCTAGAGGAATGAGTGGTGTTAGTATGAATCCTTTGTCGAAGTGCGCGAAAAAGGACCACTTTAGCTACGCATAACTAATAGCCCTAACAACAGAAGTGGCTGCCAATATCTTCAGTTCTGCGGTTAGTTGAACATAAAAGAGCTGCAAAAACCAGATCTATGCATGGAAAGACATTAAGCAGAAAAAACAAGGGTTTGCTCCATATACCAATAGACAAGACAAGAACAATTTTTGAAATAATTTTTATATTAATTGGGCACTTGGGAGGAAAACAAGAAGGCGTATCCAATTCTCCTCAGTGGGATGGGTTCTTGGAAGTCCTCAGCACTTCAGATCTAAGATTTCTCTCTCTTGTTGGTGTAGAAAACCCACACAAAGAATAGAACTCAAAGGGAGTTCACACAACAAATGGTAGAAAAGAGTGACTAAGTGTATAGATCCAGAGTGATCTAATAGGCAACAAAAGGTGAAGAATGGTAGGAAAAACCCTCCTATTTATAACAAAATATTGGGTCATTCTAGATCTTGGTGCATGGGTTAACCAGATCTAGATCCAATTTTTATGGAATATTTTATTATATTTGTTGGAGGGAAAAGGTAATTGACTTGGGTCAAATCCCTTAATTTGTCAAAAATAAATAAATAAATGATTTATTTATCTTTTTAAGGAAGCGGTTAGAAGATAATCAAATAAATAATGATTTATTTAATTATTTAAGGAAGTGGTTGAAAGATAATTAAATAAATGATGATTTATTTAATTATTTGTGGGTGATTTGGTCATATTTAACAAGGAATATTATCTAAATAAGATTTAAATAATTATTCCTAGAAAATAATAAGATAAATAAGGGTTTATCTAATTAATTTCTTTGTTTTTGGGTTAAACATGACTGGGAATAATAATCAAATTATGGTTTAATTAATTATTCCATGAGGAAAATTAAACAAAATGGGTTTGTTTAATATTTCCTTTTGGGGTTTCCTGTTTTGACCATAAACAACCTAATAAATGTGGTTTATCAAGTTATTTTACATAGTGAAAGAAATTTTACTTAGGGTAAAATTGGTCTTACATGGTGTACTTGGGTCTATCTAATGATAATAGGTTAGATGACCAAAAAATGGTGTAACAGATTGCCCCCCAGCATGCGAGTGTCAGGAGCAAATCGTATGACCGAAGTACGTTGTAAGAACTCAATCACTAGACAACAAAAAGGAAGTCAGAGAGAGAAATGCAAGGTAGATAGTGTGCTGAAGAACTAGACCCTGAGGAGACGAGACTCGCAGGTGCAACAAGTCTCTTTTTTATGAGAGGGTACATGTGCTGAAGGCGGCGGGGGAGGCATACCTATGCCCGCCGAGACAAAGTACAAAAGAATAGTGTGTCCAGTAAACAAGGGACCGAACCATAAAGTACAGCCGGCATAATCATGAGCTAGATAAAAATACAATGAGGAATCCCATATACATGTTGTGCCTGGGATAACAGCCAGGACTTGTACAATAATATCTGAGTACATGAGAGACAAATACAACCCGAATGCCCCCTGTAAATGGGGAAGGGCTCACAAAATCTGACTGATACATGAAAATCAAAGAGGCACTGCAAGTGGCTAAGGCCAACATCATCAAATATCTGGAGCTGCATCGAAGGTTGCAAGGAGGAGGTCATCCGGGCATGTGGGGGGCTACCTGCAGGGCCACCCCCTCATGAGGGTTGGGACATCTCACACACACCCGGGAATCATCAAGAGCTGCTGCTGTATCACTGAACCATCAAGTATACGGATCTCGGTCATGCTGAAAGGAGCTGGAGTGGAGAAAAAATCAAGTCAAAGGGAAATGAGAGATCCCTTTGCTTGATCCGAGGCACCGAACAAGAGTGGAAGCTGGAACCAAGGTACACTGCCCTCTAGACCTGGCTTCTGGAATGAATGAGCTGATGTCGACAGAAGGAGGTCCGCCATAGGTGAGGCAATGAGAGACCCTCAACTAAGGCACGAGAGAAAATAGTAGAGCGACAGACAGACTGACACTAATGATGATAGTGAAATGGAAAGGATTGAGTGGCGAATGGATGACTTCCCTTGTTAGAGCATAAAGGGCATGAATGACATGGCAGCGACTGACACAATATCATAAGGGATAGGGGACAGTGGGACTGAAGGTCATAATGTGCGACACAAGAGAGAGACCAAGCAAATGAAGGATGGAGGGCTATAGTGAGGTACAAAGGGACTCGGGATAGACTCCATGAAGGCGATGATGACTCAACTTGGATGCTCTAAACAAGGGCGACTTGATGGTGCTGCCGCATAGGGAAGGCCCAATGGGGGGCCATGAAAACAGGAGTACAAGATGGTAACTCATGACGAAAATCGACACGAACAAAGACAAGTAAGGAGGCAAAATGGTGCCCCAAGTACAAGTGTCGTAAGTGAGGAAATTCGATTTTAATGAGAGGTGAAGTGACCCTTCTGGGACAAAATGTGTCCTGGTGAAGTATCAAATCATAAAAAACTAACAGATACCCATTTGAGGACTCGGTGAGAGCTTTCCAACGGTGTAGACGGTTTGTCAAACGGGGCTACAGTGTGGTCGCAGCGATTGAAAGAAGAAATAGGAGTTCTCTTTTAATAAGGCAGTTTTCCCTCCAAATTCACTCATTTGCTATTATTGCTGTGGTGAATGCAGAGAGGAGAGAAGGCCCTAAATCTTGCGGCAAGCGTAGCAGACAAACCGACCGTTGGAATCGAGATCCGTCAGTTGCAGGTAAGAGGCATAACCTTACTCTTTCATTTTGATGGATTGAAAGTTTAGTTTAGGGCCCAAACACCCAGAAACAGACCCTCCTTCTTCTCTACGGCCGGGTCACACTTTTTGGGCCAAAAAGTGCGACCTGGGACACAGGTTTCAGGGCAAAACCTGCGACCTGGTCCAGAACTGGGCAGAAAACTGCGACCTGGGAGATGAGGGGGTTTTGGTGCTGTTTTATGGCTGAGAGTTGGGTTTTTGTGTTTGGTTATGGTATTCCCGATCTGTCTGCTAACAAAGATGATGTTTTTGTGCAGGTATGGTAGATTTACAGGTTAACTAGAGAGAGAGAGAGATCTGGGTACATTACAGGCAGAGATCCAGGCGGATCAGGGTGTCCGTCATGTGTTGGCCAGGTTTGGGGTTCTAAAGTTTTTGGAGAACCCGTTGATGAGAGCAGGAGAGCCCTTGTTGGCCCGGATTATCAGTTATTGGGATCCATAGCATGAGGTCTTTATAGTGTAGGGGCACAGGATCGAACTGACAGTCCAGGATGTGTATTTCCTGACGGGTCTCCCACCACTGGGGATGGTGGGAAACACGCAGCCAGTATTACCGCGGGGGTGGCATATCATGGAGTTTGTGGAACGACATTGTCGACCAGGTCTCCAAGTCAAGGGGACTCGGATACCGATCGGGGATCTAGAGAGGCTAGAAACCCATGCAGTGGTCGCAGCGGTGCTGTGTATCCTGGGCAACCAGGCGTTCCATCACATCACCGGGGGGCAGATGATGCTTGTAGAGAGTGTGTTGAGTGGGACCTACTATGGGTGGGCCCAAATGATGCTGGTGTCGTTAAAACGACAGTTGTCGCTCTACAAGTGGCAAGTGAACCACGATTTCTCGTATGGGACTTTATTGTGCGCCTTCTTCTTGGAGAAGATCCCAACCTTGCAGCCTCGTATACAGCTCCTAGATGGGGGCCCGAGAGAGCCCAGGATGCGTCGGTGGGGGCGGTTACTATGCAGATGAGGAGGAGGGGCGGTCGGGCGAGTGTTTCGACCTGAGTTCTTTGCCCATTGGGATCAGATGCCGTTATACATAGACGACTATCCCTATAGTGGGATGAGTTTTTGTGGAGATCCGGACCTACCACTTCTGCCTGGTCGAGTATGGGGGCCTGATGGTAGGTGACAGATTGTTATTCTTGTATGGGCATGTTTAAATTTTTTGAATAGTAGATAGGGTATTGATTCATGTACTATTGGTATGCAGATATAGCTCCGGTAAAACTGGCCGGATATATGGGACGACCGGCAGCAGCTGGAGCTGCAGGTCCGAGTGGGTCGAGAGTAGCGCATAATGAGGATGCAGCCGCCCTTCTGGAGGACATCCGCCGTAGATGTGAAAGGTTGCTGACCGGAGTATCAGAGCGCGGGTGGAAGGACTTAGACAACCAGTACATAGAGCCATGTATTGGTCTACCCTCGGAATGGCGAGGGGTCATGCAGCGCATGGTGATGGCCGGTCAGGGGATACGTGATCTACAGGCTGCAGGGGCAGAGCCATTGGCTCGGGATCCGCTAGATAGTGATTAGGTGTGGGGCATGTGGTGCCACCTAGTGTGTATGTAGGGGCAGGTGGTGCCCCCAGTTTTGAGTTTTGTGTAACATGCTATGGGCATGTCATATGTATCAGAGTAGATGGACTCTAAACACATGTTTTGCGACACATATTATGGATATGCACCATTTTTAATGATTATAAATGTTATTGTCTTGTATGAAATGTGTGTGATAAATGCCAATCTAGAACATGGTTTGCAATACTATCTACATAATGATTTTGTTCTCGAGGTACATGGTTGAAATTTATGGTTTCAAATGAACGTATCAAGAGTTTCACTTGTAAATAGCATCTAAACAGCATAGGGTTATGCACACGATAAACACCATTTAGTTGCATGACAAGAAGTAAGGAATCCAAATGAACGTGCAGATGGAGGATGCGATGGAAGAGGGCATCGACTAAGAGGCCATGCAATGCATCATATTCGGCCTGATTGTTGGTGGCAGAACCAATGCAGACCCCGTTAGAGAGAACAGGGGCATGCAAGGGGGTGAAGATGGCCCAACCTACCGAGGCTAGATTCCAGGAGTAACGACTTGCACCATCGGCATAACTGATAAAGGGTGTGGACGGGGGGTCCTGCGGAATGGTGTTACAAGACAACAAATGAGGGGAAGAAAGGCAATGACGGCAGTGTGAGTGGACAGAAGTCATCGAGCGGCAACTGCGGGAAGGAGTGTAAGGAGCAGGATGACTATGACTCATATATAGACTAGAGGGTGGTATATGAGGGGTATCGGAAGTATGGTGAGGACTCGGGCTGCGAAGGTCAACAGAGACACGGGTGGAGTGATCTCGGGTATGGGTAGAAAAGGGGTGGTCGGATGAAACAACAGGGGAGGATGCAGGGGGACTGAGCTCCGAGTGTCTCGCAGAGGAGGATAAGTAAAGAATGGTTGTGGTAGACTCCGTCATCTGAACATCAGGGGGGGGAATGTCGATGGGAGCGGGAGGATCCTCATGCTAGTCTGAAGCATACTGCGTGAGTATGGGAGAGGCGGATTGATTCTGTTCAACCTCATACTCTCGGACTACCTCTAAAGAGGCGCAGTAATGCGTCAGGTGAGGACAATGGTGGGAGTAATGGCCATGAACACTACAAAAAGCACAGGGTTTATTGGTGCGGAGAGTCTTGGGGTTATTGGTTACGGACGAAGAAGGAATGGAGGCTTCAGGGATCGTAGATTCAGGGAACGCGACTATAACCATGGGCTGAATACGGGGCAACTCGGGACAAGCATGGGTGGCATGACCGGCAACATCACACAAGGCGCAAGGCTTTGCGGGTGGAGGAGGGGTCGGGTCAGTCGTGGTGGTCTTGTCTTTGGGTGCCCCCTTGCGAGCTTTTCCTTTCTTCCCGGGAGCCGTCATGACAGGAGAAGGGTCCTGTGGAGGTGCTGGGAGCACAGTGGCAATGGAGGAAGTGAGGGGGACCGGTTGAACTGGTGTCAAAGCTATATAGGGTTTGGGGTGACCGGGAGGGGTAGCGGCTGGAGGATCGAGGTACCAGACTGGTATACCCAAGGTCAGGTTAGGGAGAGAGAGGGTGGCCATGACGGGGACAGAATATACTCCGGGAGGGGGAGCTAGGAAAGGTATCTGCCCAGCAGGGTAATGACCAAGAGGGACGGCTCCGAGATGGTTAAGGCATGGGGGAACCGATCCAGGAGGATAAAGGGGTTCAGGGATACCAGATGTAGGGGGAGGGCCAGAAGGGGGAGATCCGGCTGGCTGAGATGAATGGCTAGGAGCGGGTTGTGGAGGGCGAGGGGGAGGTTGCTGACTAGCCGAGGCAGGCCGCTTGAGGGTAGCCTGAGACGATTGCATCATGCAAACATTCGATAAGCTAGGATCAGTGATAGGAGGAGGGGGAAGGTTAGGGAAAGTTCCAAGCAGGGAGGAATCTTTGTAAACGCCGGGGGAGACACTGGTCAAGGAATCGACGGTTTGCTTGTTGGCTACAGAAGAGATAGTCGTCTCAGGTGAGGTCTGATATTTTGGCTCATGATACGTCAACTGGTCAATGGTGACTATCTTTCCATTATGGGGGAAAGACATCTTGCGGAAAACCGCGGATGGGACAGAAGACATAGCATAGGTGTAGCTTCGCCCCAATAGAATGTTGTAGTCTAGCGGGTCGTCGATGACTTCGACGTCAACGCAAACAGTCTTACCGGCGAGGGTGATAAGACAATTACGAAACAGGCCAATGGGCTCGGAGGCATGGCCGTCCCACGCTCGAAGGGTGATCGTGGAAGGGGCCAACTCAGGGGATCCGAGTTGCTTCCAAACCGAAGTGGACATCACGCAGGTGGATGCCCCCTCATCAATTATGCACCGGGAAACGTTGGCGTTCCAGATTTTGACTGGGATTTGGAAGGCGACGGAAGGAGGGAGAGGAGAATGGTCCGATTGAGTGGCGTCAAAAACAATCATTTGGTCATCAGCAAGATCTACAGCGCCCACAGCAGATAGTAGAGCCTTATTTTGGGAAGGGCACGACTGGAGGAGTTCTAGTGTGGAAATGGCAGCAGGGGATTGTGCCAAATCATCTACTATACTATACGAATGAGCAGCTCGACCAGAAGCAACGTTTCAACGTAGGGGTCCCTTAGGAATCTTTGTATGAACCTCAACTTTGGGTTGAGGGATATGTAAGGGGCCACTGGATGTCGAAAGAGGCTCTGTAGAACCTGAAGAAGGAGGCTCGGGGGTAGACTGAGCAGAAGGCTTGGGGTACTGGCGAGACCGAGTTTGAAGGTGAAGGTCAATGTTCAGGGGAGGATCGGAGTGCATCATAAGGATCTGGTAATCAGAGGAACCAGAAAGGGAAGGGGGAGTGGCGACCTGGCTGTCAGGCGGTTGGGTAGCCACGAATCCTTGCTGAGGGAAAGGATCAGTAAACACAGCTGGTTGGGTAGTGGCCACATTAGGAGGAGCATGAGGGGAGGCGTGCTATCCTCACAATGTGTCTTGAGATTCCCACATCTGCCACATCTGGGGTAGGAGGGGACAATCGTGGGTGTAGTGACCATAAACACCACAACACGAACAAGGCTTGTTTGTGCGAAGCGGCCTGTCCGGCTTGGGCTGAGTGCCCTGTTGCTAGTTGGCGGTGTTAGGGTCCACACCAGGATTGGGTCCACGGGTACCAGGGGCAGATTGGTTTGGATTGCCTCTCTGACTTCTTTGAGAAGAAGGGGGATTAGTCGCGCCCTGCTGTGCAAATACTTGCCCTGGAGGGGGCTGTAAGTGCTGTTGCGGGTTTGGAGGAGGCAAGGGAGATGGAAGCACATATGCTGGAGGAGTTGGCGCACCAGGCTGCGGATAAAGGTAATGGTTAGGTTGGGAAACATTGAGGTAAGTAGGAGGTTGGGCAAAAGGAGGAGGCATGCCGTATCCTAGATACATGCTACCGGGAGGGGGAAGAGTGCTAGAGGTGCTGGCCCCTCCCTGAGGGAGACCATAGCCCATAGGAGGTTGAGCGTACGGATGGGAAAGGGCTCCAACGATACCGTCGGCAGAATGAGATGCCCCTGGGGCGTTAGCGCCGCCGGGCCTGGGGAGGTCAGGAAGAACGGTATAAACATAACCAGATTGAGCGTAGATCAGGTCATATTTCAAGGCTATTTGGAGGGCGGCTTCTTCGATTTGAGGAAAGTGAGAGGCGACATCTTTGCCGATAGGAGCTAAGAGGGTGCGAAGGAACCAGTCCATGTAAACCCGATCTTCGAAGGGGGGGGCTCGACATAAGCTCCGTCTTCGTCGCCATTCTTGAACATGGGCGGAAAGGCGGGTCAAAGAGGTTTGCTTGAATGAAGTCAAGAGCTCCATGCCAGTATCGTATCGGAGAGGGAGCTGGAAATAAGATAAAAAGGCTTGGGCAAGGGTCGCAAAGGTGGTATGGGAAGAGGTGGCTTGGTCAACATACCATTTAGAAGCTTCATCGGTAAGCGTGCGTTGGAACAAACGAAGACGGATGGAGTCATCGGTAATGGAATTGGAGGAACACCACATGTGGAAAGATCGGACATGATTGGTTGGATCTTATCCAGCAAGGCCTTCGAACTTAGTGATGTCGGAGGGGAGCTTGGTTGGCATAGCAGGCCAACCAACATCGTGGCGGATAGGGTCGTTGATCAACTGATTGAAATCGGGGAGGCTGAGGCATGCAATGTATGGCAGCAAGGGTATGGCTGAGGTAGTTCCTGTGGCGGTTCCGCTAGTAGTAGTTCCGGCGTTAGGGCCTAGAGCACCGCTAGTGTTAGGCCCTGGACCAGACATAGTGAAGGTGACAGGGGGAGAACCAGAAGGAGAACGAGAACCCGATGAATCAGGAGAGGAGTCGGAGTGCGGACTCGGAGGAGGACTGGCTCGACGACGGCGGGGCGGAGCAGGTCGATCGACCGGAAACTGAGGGTGAAGGCCAAGAAGTCTCCAGGAAAGGCGCCTTGGGGGCGTAATGATGACGGGAAGAAGGAAACCGACAAGGGCAGAAAGGGACAGAATCAAGTGAGGTCAAGGGCAGAAAAGGTGCAGTGACAATTGATTTTAGAGTCTTTGCCAGGCAGTGTTAACCAGGCGCTTCTTCACTTAGGGTCAATGTGTGGCGTGCGTTAATTTTAATTTTTAAACCCTTTCCGTTTTGAGAGCAAGAAAAAAGTGTGCTGCGTAACTGAAAATAAATCTGCAGAGAACAGTATATAATGCTGAAATAACAGAAAAATAACAGCTACTTGTGCATCTATCTAACCCAAGAAGGCGGGTCTCTCAAAACTAATCTAAAAAGAAAGGGAAAAATCTAGGCAAAACACACGGAAAAGAGGCCAATAGATCTAAGGTCAAAAGGGACAGGGATCTAAAGGATAAAGCTGCTGAGAAGAGGTGCAGATCACAGCCAAGAGACAGAGGCAAGGTGGCTGGAAAAAGGGAGGAAATCAGAAAAAAGCGGAAAGGACAGGGAGGAGGTCCTAAAGGGAGGTCCAAACAAAATGACAAGAGGTGATTTGAAAGGAAGAAAGGCTGATTTAAAGGGATCTGAAGAGGAGGTTTCAGATCTGAAAAAGGGAAGGCTGAAACTCTGAAAAACAGACAGCTGAAACAGCTAAAACTCTTACACAAAAAGTGGAGGGTACTGAAGCCCTAGGGGGCTAGGTTCCCACTTAGATGAGTAAAAATAGATCAGAACTAGGTCAAAGCGGGCTGAGACAGAGGCTGGAAAACCCTGACAGAAGCTTCAGCAAAACCCAGAAAAATTGCAGAAAAATCACTGAAAAATTGGCAGGTCGCAGGTTCTGACCTGTTTTCAGTGCAGGTCGCAGAAAAGGCGCAGAAAAGTGCGGCCTGGAGGTCCAGGTCGCAGGTTATGGGCCAAAAAGTGTGACCCCCCGTTCCGGTTGTCTCAGCGGCAGATTTTCAGAAAAGTTGTCGTCTCAGTTGCGGCTCGTGTCGCTTACCTGCGCAATAGGGCCAAAAACACACGGAAGTTAGAAATTTTAATGTTTTAGGTTTTTATGTGAGAAAAACAACATAAAAATAGGAAAAATAAATAGCTGAAAAGAAACTCTAGAGTTTGAAGTAGCTAGATATGCAGGAATATGAAAAATGACAGCGGTCATAATTTAAAACCCGTGTGGAGTCGCCATTTGTTACTATGAATCCTTTGTCGAAGTGTGTGAAAAAGGACCACTTTAGCTACGCATAACTAATAGCCCTAACAACAAAAGTGGCTGCCAATATCCTCATATATGCAGTTAGTTGAACATAAAAGAGCTGCAAAAACCAGATCTATGCATGGAAAGACATTAAGCAGAAAAAACAAGGGTTTTCTCCATATACCAATAGACAAGACAAGAAAAAATTTTGAAAGAATTTTTATATTAATTGGGCACCTGGGAGGAAAACAAAAAGGCGTATCCAATTCTCCTCAGTGGGATGGGTTCTTGGAAGTCCTCAGCACTTCAGATCTAAGATTTCTCTCTCTTGTTGGTGTAGAAAACCCACACAAAGAATGGAACTCAAAAGGGAGCTCACACAGCAAATGGCAGAAAATGGTGACCAAGTGTATAGATCCAGAGTGATCTAATAGGCAACAAAAGGTGAAGAATGGTAGGAAAAACCCTCCTATTTATAACAAAATATTGGGTCATTCTAGATCTTGGTGCATGGGTTAACCATATCTAGATCCACTTTTTATGGAATATTTTATTATATTTGTTGGAGGAAAAGGTATTTGACTTGGGTCAAATCCCTTAATTTGTCAAAAATAAATAAATAAATGATTTATTTATCTTTTTAAGGAAGCGGTTAGAAGATAATCAAATAAATAATGATTTATTTAATTATTTAAGGAAGTGGTTGAAAGATAATTAAATAAATAATGATTTATTTAATTATTTGTGGGTTATTTGGTCATATTTAACAAAGAATATTATCTAAATAAGATTTAAATAATTATTCCTAGAAAATAATAAGATAAATAAGGGTTTATCTAATTAATTTCTTTGTTTTTGGGTTAAGCATGACTGGGAATAATAATTAAATTATGGTTTAATTAATTATTCCATGAGGAAAATTAAACAAAATGGGTTTGTTTAATATTTCCTTTTGGGGTTTCTTATTTTGACCATAAACAACCTAATAAATGTGGTTTATCAAGTTATTTTACATAGTGAAAGCAATTTTACTTAGGGTAAAATTGGTCTTACATGGTGTACTTGGGTCCATCTAATGATAATAGGTTAGATGACCAAAAATTGGTGTAACAAGTGGTATAAACAATAGCAACTAGTTCTGATGATGGCAGAACTACTCAAAACAAGTAAAGGTCAAGAGGTTGGCTAACAAGACCACTCATTGCAGCGGTTCCTCAGGAACAGGAAAAATATTCAAGTGAAGGTGTATGATCGGCCAAGTAGATGGTGACGATGGAATGAGAAAACCAAGGTCATATGGAAAAATAGGCTGACAAAATGGAAATCACGAGAAGTAAAAATAAAATAGTTTCATTTTTACATAAGCTTGAAATAAAGGAACTCTACTTGTGGTTGGTTTCATTTTTACACAAGCTTGAAACTTTGTAGAAAACTATGCTTGAAACTGGTTTCATTTTTACACAAGCTTGAAATGAAAACAAACTATGCTTGAAAATTGGTTTCATTTTTACATAAGCTTGAAACAAAGATAAAATATGCTTGAGAAACAAGGAAAAATGGGCATGCCCCCAGCATGGTGACTCAATTCGAGGTACATGCCCCCCAAGCTTCAGTCCATATGAAAGGCAGACGGAGTGAAAGTTCAAATTACAAGATCAAGAGAAAGACTCAACTGGGATTTTATGAGATCGTATCAAAGACTTGAATTGAACAGAAACGTGTTTCATTGTTTTAATGAGGTTGACACATTAAAAGAACTATCCTTGTGACCTAATTCATTTTTTAACGAGGTTGACATAGAAGACAAACTATCCTCAAGACCTAATTCATTTTTTTATGAGGTTTACATAGAAGGCGAACTATCCTTGGAAGAGTTTATTTCATTTTTTAAGGAGCATGACACAAGAAATGAACTTTGCTCCGATGACCTTGTTTCGTTTTTTGAGCTTGACACAAGAAAATGAACTCTGCTCTGATGAACTTGTTTCATTTTTTAAGGAGCTTGACACAAGAAAACAAACTCTACTCTTACGACCTTTTACCATAATGAATAAGAGGTCATGGCTTCCAAGAGGTTCGCATCTAATGGGAGAACAAAAACTTGGAAATCAAGACCCAATGCCCCCAGCACATGATGCACAGCAGCACTATCACTGAATGCGGGCATGGGACAGGTAGCCACATAATTAACCTGTAGCAGGGAAGATACAACCAATGGATAAAGGTCCAAAAGGGACGATGGTGGACCATATGTCGTGATAGGACCAAAGAATGAAAGTCGATCAATGGTCATGATCCAACCTTCATTTGGAAAAAATATCACACAAAAGAGGGAAGAGACAAGTGCACCCATGGCATAAGCATAGTAGTGCCCTAAGAGTAAATTGAAATCCAAGGGACCTGGAACAGCCATCACGCCTATATAGACGATTTTCCCTCCCAAAGTATCAGGCAACTTCGGAAGGATTCCTAACGGTTGACTGGTTCTTCTCTTAAATTCCAATAGATTCTACGTAACAGACAGAAGTAGTGGAGGAGAAAAATATTGCTAGGTAGTTGAAGACTGAACACTAACAGATGCACCCTCGTCTATAATTGTGCTAGGTACAACCACATTGGAGGCATGTACCATGATCTCAAAAGGCACATAAGAAGGAAGGCAGTATCCTGCGAATCGACTCCAATTGAAGGAAGTGACCAAACTACTTGGAGGGGGTACCATAGAAATGATATGGTCATCCCCTTGTGTTATGGGAGCAAAAGGAGCATCCTCTGGGACCTCCATCGTGGGAGTAGGAGGAGCAGATTCTTGAACCACTAGGATGGGAGAATATTTATCCAAGTTTGAAGAATTTGAAGAAACAAGAAGAACGTGAGGGGTATGTGAGCCACTCTCGACGGAAAAGATCTAATGAACCACAGGCAGGTCATATCAACTGCTTCCATGACCAATGGGTGGTCAGGAATGGATTTGTGATTTTTAATTTCCAGGGGAGTGGGAACGACCAAAGATGAATCTTGATCAATCGGTCATTCAACTAGTGGAGGACTCAAAGAAAGCTTCTGGTAACCAATCGAAAGGCAGGACATAGAAACAATAGGGTTGTCCAATACTCTTGTGGCTTCATTCATGTATGGACAAACGTGAATGGGATGATGCCCTCCATACATCTTACAGGGATTCGTGATCTTACCTTGTTTCTTACGAGTCTTATCAGTACTAGTCGAATATGTGTCACCAACATGACTTCCAAAAGCCAAAGACAATGGTGGATGATTGTCAGACCATGCCTCGAGCACTTTGGGGATGCTAGGGCAATCTCGAAGAAGATGGTTACCCTTGCACAGCTTGCAAGGGAATTTGACTTTCCGTGGAAGGTTGGATGGCTTATCGATGGAAGGTTTCTTAGGCGCAACAACTGCAGCTTTAGCTTCTCGCTTATCTGACTTTTTTTTATTTGTCTTCTTCTTCTTCTTAGCCACCTGGTTACTGGAATCCAAACTTTCACCACACGAAGTAGAAGAGGCGGATGAAGGAACAGGCGAAGAAGGGGAGAGGTCCACGGTAGGATCAACACGATGTTATTCAAGGGGAGGAGATGGTTGTACAGAGGTCAAAAATAACCACACAGGAAAACCAACAGTTAACCCAAGAAGGGACAATGTTGCCATATAAGGAGCACCAACATTTCCAAAAGTAGGAAAAGTACTAGGATTCCATTCGGAGGGGATTCCTTGATTGGTAGACTCTGGAAACGTTGCCATTGGAAACAACCCTAAAACAAAATACTAAAGAAGATAACTTTAACTAGGAATATTTTGTGGGCAGTTAAATATTTTAAGACACTGAAACAAAACTTTGTTGTTTCATATTTTAAGAGTCGAGAAACAGGCAAAAGGTGACTCTATCACTTTCAAGTTGAAACGAGCATGAAAGGACAAGAACTCGATGATCTTTTCACTTTTAGAGAGTCACGAAAAGACCAAAATGACTACTCAGGAAATCTAAGCAAGAGGGCATACCTAGTTTCCGTGAGCTGCCATATACACCTTTGTGATTAGATGAAAGAGAAATGACCAAGGACTTGACATACTTGTAGGTAATCTCCCTGAATGTTGTGTTTGGTGTATCACGGTCATAGGGCGGCAGACTCGGCTTCCTATGGATAAAGGGTTGTAGCCTATGAGGGTCTCCCTTTATATACTCGATAGTACGGGGAGCACAAGTTTGTACTAGTGTTGTCTAATGCCAGATGGTGAACGACAACTACTAGGTTTAACGATGCCAAAACACATCACTAGCCTAGACCTTTAAAAATGTATGTTATATTTCAATGCTTCCTTAGGTTTATTGAATAAATTTTAAAGTTGATCTTGAATTATGTCTCAGTTTCAAGGCCCTATCGAATGTCATCTAACAATCTTCTATATGCAGCTATATGAGAGAAGAAATCTTTCAATTCAATGAATTCTATCTAGTTAAGGGAAGAGTCTCAAATAATGATGCAACAAATATTAATACTGCAAACAAAACTCTTTCCAAACTAGATGACTTTCACTATTCAAAAGTAATCTAAAACATTCAACGATGCAAATTATGCAATGAAATCTATGCAAAATATTCTTTTTTGAAAACTATGCAATTTTAATCTATGCGCAATTTCCTTTTTCTTTTGAATGAATAAGAATGCACTCAATGCATTTTTCAATGAAATGAGAATCTACTTAACGCATGCTTTTAATGAAAGAGATTCACTCAACGCAATTTTCAGCTTTCAATCATTAAACAATGTAATCTAAGTTCAATGATGGATCTCAAAAAAGACTTTTCAATGCAATGTGATCTAATGCATTTTAATGAAAAGCAAACTCTGAGACAAAAACTAAATGAATGCAAATTTCCTTAATGGAAGGATGAATGCAAAAGGGATGCAAACAAACACTAAGAATGCAATCGTTGTTTTAAACACTTTGCAACTAAATTCCTCAAATGGCTACAAGAAATATGAGTTCAAGAAAAAGAGGACTTCGAAAGTGTGGGCTCAAAACAAGGCATTCATTCCCCTTTACATGAAGCAATAATAGACATAATACTTTTCAGTTGAACAACGAGAAATGTAATCTATGCTCACAAGTGAACAAGTGAAACAAATGAACTAGGACAGACACCTAAAACTTGAACACTCAATCAACCAAAAAGAAAAATGAAATCAACTAGAGATGGCTCACCAAGCAAGGAGACTTACTCAATTAGCAGGGCGATGTCCCATGAAGCATGCAACCAGGAAATTGATGCACGATATTAGAAAAAACTAGGATGTAAGGATGCACGTTTGAATAGGAAAAACAACCAACAAACAAAACCAACAAGACAATCAAACCCACTTGAGTGAAGGGGAGAACATGTAAATCATACAGAGAAAAAGATCGGAAGGGCAAGACACACTAGTGAAGGACTTAGGGAAAAAACCTTAATTTTTCACACACCATGGAATTGGCACGACTTTTGTGGCTGAAACTAGCGCCAACGGCCCATTGGCGTGGCTTGCTAACTGAAAACTAATGCTAATCGGTGCAACTGTCAGACAAATAAAAGTGCCAATGCCTGAAAAAGTAAAAACAAATAATTTCTCCTAACCAAGACCAGACTCACCACTTCAAGCAAAAACTAAAATATCGTAATTGATGACAAACATAGGAACAAACAGGGAAATGGTCGTTCGACTAAACTCGTTGAATGATGAAGACCTCAGAGAGTGACAAACTCAAAGGAAACTCCCCAATGGAGTTGCCAATTTTTTGTCCAGGTAAATCTCCTCTGCGGAAAAAGGTGATCCCTCTAGCCCTAGGGTGGGTCTAGCAACTACGGGAACATACTAACATCTACCTTCCTAGATTGTAAATGAAATTCAGAGCAAGGAAGATGTCCTACCTCGTTCTGATGCTATGTTGTCGTCTTTCATCAGAGCTTCTTGATATATCGCTCTTCTCAAGCTCGACACATGCTACTGCCAACGTTCAATTACCTGTACAGACAATCAAGACACCACGAAAAGCGTAAAACAATGACAAACATAAAACAGTTACAACCTATCTAACTAATCAAGGAATGCTAGAAATATCATTATAGATGTAAACAAGAGTGGGAGATAAACATCAGTTACATTTTATTATGATAAAGACAAGGGGAGTTTACAACCAAGCCTTGATGTTGAGGCTCGCCTTCGAGAGTTTCATATCCAAGCACATTTGCAACACCCTCATACACAAAGGTCCAAGATCTCACTACGTTCCCAACACACAAAAACAATCACACTCTGCACTATTCTCACGAAGCTATAATCGCTTCTCCTTTCTATCATCACTCAGGCTGTAGAGCTGAAGGAGGTCTCCTTATATAACAATGGAGGAGGAGGTTATTGGCCCTCAAACGATGGGAAAAGAGCTTATCCTTTGGAGTAGTTCCTATTTATTTTGAACAAGAAGCCCAAAGGGGAATTCCTTGGCCATATCCTCAAAACAAACTTCCAGCTCGCCACCTCGCGAAGCTTCTAGTCGTGGAAGCTTCTTTCTATTTAAAAAACTTTCCAAAAGAGGATCGGCATGGGCCCAACATTAAGACAAAGCGTCGATCTATGCGGGCCTCAGTGTAAATATCTACTATCGGTGCAGGTTAGACATTGAGAGAAAGCGCTGACCTTGAAAACCAGGTTTTTATATGAATCTTCCAGAAAAGTTGTAAAGGGATATGATTTGGCAAATAAAGTGTGGTTCAGGAGTATGTATTCCATGCTTAGAAAGTACACAAGGGTCACTTTATGGGTCCTCCATGATCAAGGAATGGGGAGTACAGGGACAGTGACAAATTGTTGTGTAAAAATATGCATTTGGAGATCTTTCTCCTCCAAGTCACTGAAGAGCTCCTTATCTCCCATCCTGTGGAAGGAAGCACCACTATCAATATACCACGCCAATCCCATTGTGATTGAAACCAAGCATGTGATCAAAGAGAAATCAAGTTCAAATTGTGAGGCAAGGGCCTCACTAGCTGCAGTTCCAGTAGCCTTCTTGTTCTTCTTTTTCCGTGGGTAGTTAGTGGCGAGATGCCCATGTTTGTGACAGTGAAAGCACTTCTCCTTGGACAAATCCAGCTTCTTTCCTTTAGCCTCAGATTTTGAGTGAAATTTTTTCCCCTTCCATTTCCTTGCTTTGGCAGCCAAAGCATAATCCTCTTCATCATCATGCTTTCATGAAGAGCCATCTCTAGTATTCCGCCTGAACTCCTCCTGCACTAGATCTGACCACAGTCGTTCCCAATCTGGCAGTTTTTCCCATCCGTTGACAGAGTCTTGATAATTGTGCCAACTCTTAGGAAGCCTAAGGAGAGCCAAGCTCACCAAATCATCATCAAAAACTGTAATTCCCACATTCCCCAGCTCATCTCGACATTGGACAAACTTCTTGAGATACTTTGGAATACTATCACCCTTCTCCATTTTGATTTTTCTGAGTTTATCTTTCAGCGCCAACTTCCTATGGTCGTTTTTGCTTTGGAAAATATCTGTCAAATCCTTCCACATTTCAAATGGACTGGATTTCCCATGAAGGCTTGAGACAATATGGTCTCTCACACCTTCCAACAAAATCATTCTCGTCTTCGCTACTTTCTTTTGTTAGACGTCAAGTAATACAACATCCGTCGAAGTGGGCTTAGGAAAATCACTGTCGATGAATTCCTTCAAGCCATTATCTTCAAGCACCACCTCCATCCTGTCCTTCCAGACTGTGTAGTTCAAGCTTCTCTCGAGTGCATATTGTAGCCACAAACCATTGAAATCCATTTCGAAGTCTACTCAACTGTCGCACCAAGAAATTCTTTCAGCAAATTCGAATTGCTCCACCAAAAAACTCAGCAATATTTCAATATTGCAATCCTTCTTATCCAATACCATGTAGAAATTTTAACAATACTGTGATGTATTCTCAGAATCTCCTGATCTAACAATTATGCCACTGTTAAATACACAATCCTTCTACTTAATTTTATGCAGAAATTTAATCGCCAATTGCAAACACATGAAGAAAAGTCAATCGCACATAACACAGATGTTTTTATCATGAAAGATTAAAGCTAAAAACTCCAACTATCATATATTATGTATATCAATGGATCATGAAAAAATCTAATACAAAGCTTAGCTCATAGAGCTCTCATTACAATATAAAATCATCTCACACTTTCATACAAAAATTGATTCACACATGCACCAATTTACTACCTCCTAACAGCCTGCCTCCACTACACAATCCCTGCTAAAGAAGATCTGTAAATGAATTCGATCTTTCCTTGCCCTAACTATGAAATATTCATTGGCATCTCCAATGTGTGTGTGGTTGCATTGAATGCACCACTATAGTCACAACTGATAGACAACCAGACCCTTTCACCTATCTCTCCACTGGGTCTCCACTGGATCTGACATGCACGTAGTTAACTGTTGTATTTCTTCAGTTGCATGTGAGACACTGCTTGTGAATTAATTAAATAATTTATTCACTGAACTCCCACTAGTGTATCATCAGTTACAACTAGCACAACTGATTTTAACTCACTTAAATTAGTTAAACTAAATAAAAACTCACATAACTACTCTTCCAACTCTGTTACAACTTTGTCACACTCAGTTACAACGAAGTCCATCATGCATGTCCCACCAACCAACCTTGGAATGCGTAATTCCTTTAGCTAACTGGTTTACCACATCAGTTAACTGAAATCAAGTGCTTCAAGAGAATACATTATTATTTATTGTCTGATTATCTTTAATGGCTAATAACAATCAACATGCATTCTATTTTTAGATATGCGATCTATAAATAGACTTTTCCCATATCTCTAAAAATAGAAACTCATATAAAGATAGAATTTGCTGAACCATCTAGAATTATTCTCCTACTAATTTTAGAATATGCTCACCATTCTAAAAATAGACATACACCTAAAAATAGTCTGCGAGCCCCACCTAGTGAAGGTGCTTAATTTTCACTAGGATCATCATCTTGTTGAATCTCAATAGTTGGGATCCAGGGGGTTCGACCCCGTGACCTTCGGTGCACCTGAAAAGACTTCAACCAACTCCACTAAACATTGTTTCTTACCTTATAAGCACACCCCATTATTATATGTTGTATGGTAAGGCAAGTTCGAGGGGTGGGGGGGGTGTGGCAGGGTGACCGTTGGTAGCCCGATGGAAGTGTTCACATGTAACAACACTCACCACAATATTTATTAAAAAATTCAATGGTTATTAAATGTTGCTCCGATTATGTTAAAACTGTAACTCCAAACCATATCACATGCACGCAGTCCGACAGACATGCCGACATTTACGGTTAGTTCAAACCGTTTGGGAACTCCACCTCCACTCTAAGTTCCGCTCCAACTATTTTAAATGCAGAGTTTAATTAACGTGAGGTTTACGGGAGTCAGCATGTGGCCACCCCCGCCCCAAACCATGATAGTTATTACTCACGGTTAGAGCTGGCGGATAGTTAATGCTCCCGTAAAATTGTGGAGTTTGGCCAAAATTAACTGCAGACAAGTGCAGTTCTCCACAATTAGTGGAGGTTTTGTAGCTGTCATTGGGAAAATGGCTAGAGAGGTCAATTTTTGAACAATTTGGGTGAAACAAGAGTCTACCTAGACTAATTTGAGCATTCTGGAGACATTGGTGTAGAGAAAAATGCCATTGGAGGCTTGCAAACACATGTATTTTGGAATTTTGAGCATAATGAAAACAAGGGATATGCCATTGGGAGTTGGACAAACATATGTAGCCCAGGAGGGGTGAACTGATTCATCATTCCTGTTGTGTAAATATTATGTGTGATTTTATTTCTCTGTTATACACTATTGTTCAGTGTTATTAGGCTTATTTGCATGCTTAAAACTCATAATTTCATATATGCTTCATGGTTAAATTCCTCAATCCTTAAAAAAACAAATGGAGACAAATTTGTACATGTTTTATAGCTGAAAAGACACTTAGCACAACAAACTAATACAGTCCTTTCAAATCAGGAATCATGCTTGCCTTGACTGGGCAATCCTCATGGGCACATCCAATGTGTGTGTAGTTGCATGAGTGCACCCACTAATGTCACAACTGATAGTCAAATTGTCTCTTTCACCTACATCTCAACTGGGTCTCCACTGGATCTGACATGCATGTAGTTAATAGTAGTAAATCTTCAGTTGCATGTGAAACCATTGATTTTGAATTAATTAAATAATTAATTAACTGATCTCTCAAGAGTCTATCTTCAGTTACAACTAGCACAACTGAGTTTAACTCACTTAACTGAGTTAAACTACTTTACAACTCACATAACTACACATCCAACTTTGTTACAACTTTGAATCACTCAGTTACAACTAAGTCCACTTGCATGTCCCACCAACTAACCTTTGAACTTGAATTTCCTATAGCTAACTGATTTGCCACTTCATTTAACTATTTCCAAGTGCTCATTAAGAATAGATTATTATTTATTGTCCAACTATTATTAAGGGATAATAATAGCCAACATGCATCTATAAATAGATATGTGATCTATAAATAAAACTCACACATACATCTATAAATAGAACATCATCTCTAAATAGAATTTTCTCATCATATATAACTAGACATCATCTATAAATAGAATTTTCTCATGCATCTAAAAATAGACTTCCACCTAAAAATAGCCCGAGGCTCCATCCTAGTGTAGGTGCATAATTTTCACTAGGATCTTATTGTTGAATCTCAACACTCCCTCTCAACAAGAAAGGGATTATCCTTCACCCTGATCCTATCTCTATGGTATTCAAATTTTCTCCTGGTGAGATCCTTCATCAGAATATCTACATCCTGATCTTCCGATGCACACAATCTTTGATATGATGATATGGGATATCTATATGCTTAGATCTATCATGAAACACATGATTAATCGAGAATTTAATGCAACTCTGATTATCGCAATGAATCAATGTCGGATCTAAATGAGAACCATACAAACCAACTAGGATCTTTCTCATCCAGATAGCCTCACATGCAGCTTGACTCACTGCCATGTATTCTGCTTATGCTGAACTGAGTGCCACAGATCTCTGTTTCCTATTGTATCAAGAAATAGTTGTAGATCTGATATTAAAGATCCTCCCTGATGTGCTCTTTCTGTCTGTTGGGCTGCCCACCCAATCTGCATCTGTGAAGCCATGCAACTTCACCTCATCCGTCTGTTTGTACCATAAGCCACACTTAGATGTGCCCCTCATATATCTCAGGGCATGTGTGCCTACCTTCCAAAAGAGCTTGGTAGGCTTAACCATCGCCTGACTTAGCTAGTTAAATGCATAACATATGTTTGGTCTCGTGTTCCCTAAATACATTAGCGAACCCACTAACTTTCAATAGACAATAGCATCCACTACCTCTCTAGATGTAGCATCCTCTTTCCTCTAGTTTCCTAGAAGAGGAGTATCCATGGGTTTGCAGCCCTCCATGTGAAACTTACCCAGTATCTTCCTTGCATACTTTCATTGAGACACAAAAAGTTCACCATCTCACTACCATATTTCTGATCCAAGGAAATAATGAAGGAGGCCCATATCCTTCATCTCTAACTACTTTGCAAGGTCCTCCTTGCATGAGTGTACCAACTACTCATCACCAGCTAGTATTAAATCATCAACATAAAGAACAATGATTTAAAACTTACCCTCCACCACAATTTGGTATAGGTTTGCATCCGCTTCACTTTTTGTGAAGCCAAGTTCGGTGAAATAGTTGTCTATCTGAGTGTACTAAGCACGGGGTGCTTGCTTCAGCCCATACAACGCTCTTTTGAGTCGGCACACATGAGACTCACTATTGAAGATCTCAAATCCTTTAGGCTGCTCTATGTACACCTCTTCCTCAATGATCCCATTGAGAAACGTAGTCTTCACATCCATCTGATGAATTTTCTAGCCCATCTGCGCTGTGAGAGCAAGGGCAGTCCTTATGGAAGAATACCATGCAATAGGTGCAAATTTTTCTTCATAATCAATCGCCTCGATCTATGAGAAGCCCCGGGCCACAAATCTGGCCTTGTATTTCTCAACACTCCCATCAGCAGCTTACTTTACGTTATAGATCCATCTCGAACCTACCACCGATTTATCAACCGACCTTGGAACAATTTCCCAAGCACTGTTTCTGACAATGGATTCATACTCCTCCACCATTTCATCTACCCATGTGGGCTCCCGCACTGCTTCCTGAAATGAAGATGGCTCAATCACAATACATTTTCTCATGAGAGCCATGTATCCAGTAAATTAGTCACGAGACTGTCTTTGTCTGCGTTGTGAAGTAGGGGTTCCTACATTCTGCGCAACATCAAGTATCAGCCTATCAGCTTCTGTGGTACGCCTTCTGCCAGTTATGATGTTTGGCTCTTCTTGAGTGGACTCCTCCACTCCATGAACCTCCTCCTATGGCTTATCCACATCTAGAGACTCATATTTGGAAACCAACAGTTCCTTCTTTGCATTCAAGTCCAACTCCCTTTGAAGCGACAACCACATGGCTTTCCCCTCATCGAATTTTATATCCTGTTGCACAATAGTCATATTACTTTAGGAAAATACACACGATAATTATGCAGTGTTTCTGTGTACCCCACAAATATCCCAACATCAACAGTCGACTCCAGCTTCTTCCTGGCGTTCTTGGTCACATGCACATAAATAGATGAGAAACATTAAAGTGAAAAACATCTGGTTTCTTACCAGTGAAAGCTTCTTTTGTGTACTCATGCCAAGTACTCTATGAGGACAACATTTTTGTACATAATCCGCAGTGTTGCATGCTTTCATCCACAAATGCATTGGTAGGCCTTGATCATGTAACATCGTTTATGTTGCACCCACGATCATTCTATTCTTCCTCTCTGCAAACCCATTTTGTTGTGGGTTATGAGGTGTTGTGAGCTCTCTTCAAATTCCTTCTTTGCTGGAGAATTATTTGAATTCGTTAGAGATGTATTCTCCACCATTATCACTCCTCACAGCCTTCACTTGCTTCCCAAACTCTTTCTCCACCAATGCCTTAAACTCACAGAAATTTGAGAATTTTTTATCCTTATTCTGCATGAAGAAGATCCAACATTTACAAGAAAAGTCATGAACAAAAATAATACTTATGTTTTTCTACTGAAGTAACCGAGAATGGTCCACACATGTTTGTGTGTGTTGGGTGTGGAGCCTGATTCTCTTGTTTATTTTGTATCACAGCATTGGACCCCTATACCTTAATGGGGCGGCAACGTCACCCATAATTTTACACTTCCTGGGGGGTCTAGGGGGGGGGGGGGTGGCTGTGCTTTATGGAGCCCCCCCCCTGGCGGGGGGTTTTGGGGGCAGCGCCCCCGAAGCTAAAAACAAATGTAAATTTTCCTTGTAAAAGTATAGTAATTTCTAGTTAATCTAGGCCATTCATTAGGTAGATGATGTGATGGTAGAAGTTATGTTTAGTTTAGGGTTTTTTACCCTAGAAGGAAACCCCTCGCTTGTATGAGGGTATTGTATTGTGGCTGTGTATTGGATGTGTATTCTTGGAACGAGAAACAGATAGGGAGACTATGAGAGAGAACAGAGGATATTACAGCAGATCTGCTGTAGGTTGTGTCTCTTCATTTTGTTGGATAATAGAAAGGAAGGACTTGCTGTTTGGGGTGGACGTAGCCCAAACTAGGTGAACCACATATATCTGTGTCTCTCTGGTTTTATGTGTTTTGTGTGCTTGTGTTTTCCACATATTTTATGTGTTGCATTGCTCTGTAATATTTAATTTTCTAACAGTGTGAACTCTCTCCAGGATCAATAAATCACGGTTTTCCTTTTCATGAAAGGTGGACTTTACATACTTCCCCATGGTGCAACCCTTGCACTGATCTAACTGAGCAAGTGTTCCCATCGAAATTCCAATAGATATTTGCTACATGAATTTCAAGGCTCCATGATGAAGATGGCCCAATCGTCTGTACCATAATTTTCCCTCATCCCGGCTCACCACTTTTTCTTCCTTGCCCATCATGGCAGTGCTACCATCTGCCTCCAGCTTTTAGAGATTCTTAACTCGAATCCCTATCCTCTTGGCTTGACCCATTTTTTTATGTCCTAGGAAATCTTTTCCATCGTTGAAAACAATGTCATAGCCTCTGTCCTCCAATATTGCGACTGAGACCAAGTTTTTCTTCAGACATGGAACATGCATAACATCTTTCAATTGAAATGGTTTACCTGACTCCCTCTCAAAGGTAATGGTACCAATGCCATTCGCACTGTGTCGTCCATCGTTCCCATATCTATATGCATTTGGAGATCTTTCTCCTCCAAGTCATTGAAAATCTCCTTATCTCTCATCGTGTGGAAGGAAGTGCCACTATCCAAATACCACACTGATCCCAATACACTTGACACCATGCATGTGATCAAAGAGAATTCAAGTTCAAATTTTTAGGCAAGGGCCTCACCAGATACAGTTCCAACAGCCTTCTTATTCTCATTCTTCTACAGATAGTTAGTAGCGAGATGCCCATGTTCGTGACAGTGAAAACACTTCGCCTAGGACAAATCCAGCTTCTTGCCTTTAGACTCAGATTTTGAATGGAATTTATTCTCCTTCCCCTTCATTTCCTTGGTAACCAAAGCACAATCCTCTTCATCATCATGCTTTGATGAAGAGCCATCTCTGGTGTTTCGCTTGAACTCCTCTTGCACAGTCATTCCCAATCCAACAATTTTTCCCATCTATTGACAGATTCTTCATAACTGTGCCAACTCTTAGGAAGTCCCAAGAGAGCCAAGCTCACCCAATCATCATTAGCAACAGTGATTCCCACACTCCCTAGTTCATCTCAACATTGGACAAACTTCGTGAGATACTTTGGAATATTGTCGCCCTTTTCCATCTTGATCTTCCCTGAGTTTATCTTTCAGCACCAATTTCCTATGGTTGTTGCTTCTTTGGAAAAGATCTATCAAAGCCTTCCACATAGCATACGGTGTGGATTTCCCATGAAGGCTTGAGATAATGTGGTCTCGTACACCTTCCAAAAAAATCCTTCTCACCTTTGCCACTTTCTTTTTCCATGCATCAAGTATTGCAGCATCCGTCGAAGTGGGCTTACAAACATCACTGTCGATGAATTCCTTCAAGCCATTATCTTCGAGCACTGCCTCCATCCTGTCCTTCCAGGAAATTTATTTCGAGCTTCCCTCGAGTGCATACTCTAGCCACAAGCCATTGAAAGCCATTTCGATGTTTACTCAACGGTAGCACCAAGAAAATATTTCTGCAAATTCGAATCATTTCCACTAACAAACCCAGCGCCTGCTTCAAATGAAATATTCTGAGCTTCAATACCATGTAGAAATTTAATACAAATTATGTATTTCCTGGATTCTCATGATCTAACAATTATATGCCACTGTTAAATACAGAATCACTTCTACAAAAATTCTTGCAAAATCTAAAACACGATCGCCAATTTCCATATCAAGAAGAAAGATAAATCACACATAACACAGATGTTTTTACCAGAAAAGCATAAAGCTAAAAACCCCACTATCAAATATTATGTATATATCATGGATCATGAAACAATCTCATAAAAATCTCTAATCCAAGAGCTCTCAGTACAATATACAATCGTCTCACACTATCATGTGAAAATTGGCAAATTCATGTGCCAATTTACAGCCTCCAGACAGCCTCCCTCCACTGCGCAATCCCAACTAATAGCAATCCCTTAATGAATGGAATACTACTTTCCTTTATTGGAAATCCTCATGGTCACATCCAATGTGTATGTGGTTGCATCAGTGCACCCACTAATGTCACAAATGATATTCAAACTATCCCTTTCACCTACATCTCAACTCGGTCTCCACTGGATCTGACATGTATGTAGTTAACAGTAGTAAATATTTAGTTGCATGTGGAACCACTAATTGTGAATTAATTAAATAATTAATTTACTGATCTCTCACTAGTGTATCTTTAGTTACAACTAGCACAACTAAGTTTAACTAACTTAACTAAGTTAAACTTCTTTACAACTCACATAACTACACATCCAACTCTGTTACAAATTTGAATCACTCAGTTACAACTAAGTCCACTTGCATGTCCCACCAACCAACCTTTGAACTTGAATTTCTTGTAGCTAACTGATTTGCCACTTCAGTTAACTATTTCCAAGTGCTCATTGAGAATAGATTATTATTTATTGTCCAACTATTATTAAGGGATAATAATAGCCAACATGCGATCTATAAATAGAACTCGCATGTACATCTATAAATAGAGCACCATATATAAATATAATTTCGTCATCATCTATAAATAGACGTAATCTATAAATAGAATTTTCTCATGCATCTAAAAATAGACTTCCACCTAAAAATAGCCTGAGGCTCATGCATAATTTTCACTAGGATCTTCTTATTGAATCTCAACAAATTTTTCATTGACTTTAATAAAGTCACTTTAAAATTAGAATGTAACGTTATCAATTATAAATTCACTTTTAAATTATAATGACCTTACCACTTACAAAGTCATTTTAGGAGAAGAAGTACAAATAAAGTGGTCACTTTTCCCTAGGCCAAAGATCAAAGCCTTAGGGAACCACTTGTCCTCTAGTACCCAAATTTTAACACTCCCTCTTACCGAGGAAAGTGTTCCTCACCATTCCCATATTTTCTCTGAAGTAGACATGTTTGCCCCATAGTAAGGCTTTGGTGAAGATGTCTGCTACCTACTCATCTGTGGAAATGTACTCAAGCTTGGCAACTCCCTTTTGGACATAGTCTCAAATGAAGTGATAATTGATCCTAATATGCTTTGACCTGTCATTAAAAACTGGATTCTCCGTGAGTTTTATGAAACTCTGATTATCATAGTAAATCACAGAAGGTCGTAATGCCTAACCAAATAGACCAAACAAAATCTTTCGAAGCCATATGGCCTCACAACTAGCCACACTAGTAGCCATATACTTTGCCTCAGCTAAGCTCAATGGAATTGACTGTTGTTTCTGGCTGAACCACGACACAACTGCCGAACCCAACCCAAAAAAACACCCTTAAGTACTCTTCCTATCTGAAGTACAACCTGCCCAATCTGAATCAGTGTACCCTGCCAGTCTCACTCCATCACCTTGTATATAATCCAAACCATAATTCACAGTACCCTGCAAGTAACGAAGGATGTGTTTTGTAGCCACCTAGTGCACTCTCTTGGGCTCGCACATGAACTAACTCATAGTGTTAACTGCAAAACATATATCTGGTCGAGTGTTGACCAAATACATTAATGAACCAATCAGTTGTCTATAAAGAGTAGGACACCAACTCGGAATCAGAAGTGTGAAGCTTCTTCCAGTTAGTGATCATAGGTGTAGACATGGGTTTGCAGTCCTCCATGTGAAATTTGCTAAGAATATCCACAATGTACTTCCCCTATCCCAAGAAGAAATGCCCCTCCTCCTGCCACACCTCGAATCCCATAAAATAATGCATCAAGTCGATATCCTTCATCTCAAACTCTGAAGCAATATCTCTCTTATAGCCCTTAATGAGCTTCTCTACTCTAGTGATGACCAAGTCATCAACATACAACACTAGAATGAGTGGCTCCTCACCTACCACAATGAAGTATAGGTTCGGATCAACCTCACTCTTAGTGAAACCCAAATGTTGCAAGTATGTATCAATCCGAGAGTACCAAGCTCTAGGAGCTTGCTTCAGGCCATAGAGTGCCTTTTTCAATTTGCATACATGGGTCTCCTTCCCATGCACCTCAAAGCCCTACGATTGCTTAATATAAAATTCCTCTTGAATGAAGCCATTGAGAAAGGCGGTCTTCACTCCATCTAGGGGATCTTCCAACCCATCTCTGCTGCAATCGATATAATGGAGCGAATAGATGTATACCGAACCATGGGAGTGAAGGTCTCCTCATAGTCAAATCCCTCTACCTGTGAGAACCTTCTCGCCACAAACTGAGTCTTGAACTTCTCTATGTTGCCATCTGCAGCATGCTTTATCTTGTAGAGCCACATGGAAGTAAGAACTGATTTACCTTCAGGCCTTGGCACTACCTCCCAAACATCGTTCTTCATACTAGAATAATACTCCTCCATCATGGCCTCTCTCCAGACCTGCTGGCTGGCTACCTCCTCATAACTAGAAGGCTCGGAGTTGACAATGCTTGTTAGCAATGCCATGTAACTACATAATCATTCAAGTGGTTTACTCTCTCTGAATTTTCTCTTTGGTCCAGCAACTAATGATACCTCATGCAAGGTGTCTTGAAGCCACTTGGGCTTCCTCTTCCTTGAGCATATTTCTCCCACCAGAGTGAAAGAATCCTCATCATCATCAGAAGCCTGAACACCTGAAGGCCTGCCAACTAACCTCATACCTGTACCTGTGCCTGTAGAATCTGAAGTACCATGTGAGTTTTCCATCAGTGGAATGACCTGTGAACTGCTCCACGGACTGCCCTGCATGCTACCCAAAGAACCACCCACCTAACTCCGAGAGCCACTGCTCACTGATGGACCTGAAATTGTAATTGATGTACCTCCTGATCCCTGACCTCCTGCACCATGTACACTGGATCCCTATGACTGACTTAGTTGCTCCTAAGGATCTGGTGACTCTAGATAATGCAACTCTCATGACCTCTTAAAAGCCCTCTCCTCCTCAAACTTTACATCCCATCTGACAAAAACTTTCCTCTTCACAGGAATGTAAATCCAGTAAGCTTTTTAGGTCTCACTATAACCCACAAAAATTCCCTTGTCTACAGTAGGTTCTAGCTTGTTCATGTTGGGGTTCCTGAGTTTTGATATATTGGCTAACGAAAAAACAAGACAACATCAGAACCAATCTTTAGAGTTCCAGGATCTAGTCCTCCTGTTCTCAGAGAGGGATCTCTCAAATTGTTCGCAAAGATATATCTTGTTTGCTTTTAAGTATTGATTTTAGACTAGTTATTAAGTGCAGGCATTTGTTTGGTTGAATTGGCACAGCAAAACATGAAAGGTCTAAGTAGTATAGATGGAAAGAAGAAGTGTCAAATTCATTGGGAAATGGAAGCAAGAAGAGGTTTATGACAAACTCATCAATGGATATGGGATATCAAAGGGTGAATCTAACTTGGCCATAGGATCCTTTAGTTTTTGTGAATGAGATGGGCATCAGTGATTTGAAAAGTGAGTTTGAATTCTCAACAAAGGGAACTTAAAAACATAACTTGAACATAAAGAGGCATTTGATAGACAGGGCTAACCATGAATTCTACAAACCACACCTTTAAGAAAATAATGACTTCACGATAACTTTTAAAATGAAATCTAAGATTCGGGAGCACATCCTATTTCCTCAAAGATTTTATTTCAAAGTAATTAGAAAACATGAAAGATTCACTAATAATTGCAGTCATAGAAGAGGGAACACCTAATACATCTATGATTACAAATATAAATACCTTTAAAACAACTATTTAAGCAGGAACAAAGGGAATGATCAAAACAGACCTCTTTGGCAAACTATAAACAATGGTACTTCAAAGGGAGACTTCAAAAACAGCTTTCAAGTGGCAGCAGACGAGCAGGGAAAACCATAAATCATGCTAGAACCAACTATTTCAACTATTTGAGAAATAAACAAGCATAAGGGTTCAACAGAATGATTAAAGACTCTAAAATACCTTAGCAGAAGAAAACATAAAACAATGAAGGATAAACAGGTCTAAGGTGCTTCGAGGAGTCATTTCTTAGCCTAAACTTTTCATCCTACTATGGTAAGAATTTATGAAACATAATGAAAACAGGAAAAACAAAGGACAGTTCAGAATACATCACCAACAGCCAGGCTCAGGGATCCAGTGATAGAACCTTCTCATGAACAAGCAAGTCAAAACATCATCAAGCTTCCAAGACTTCAATTTGTTCTTCAACTTCAACAGACTATGTATTATTTCAAAGAGTTTTAGTGTTACAAGTAGTGACCAACCAACCAACAACTTCTCATTTTCTTCAGAAGTATTTATAGAAGAAATGAGGAGGTGGAAGAGTTTTAGGGCTTGAATGTCATTGATGCTATGTTAAATGCAAATCCTAGCCTTGAAAACCATGCAAGGCATAAGGTAGGAAAGCATTCAATCTACAACTCTGTTTCATTTATTCTATTTCTGCTTTTTAGGACTAGTGGGCAAAAAGATTGACTTTAAGGCACCTTCTAATCTTTGAAAATAACTTTACTAATAGTTTAAAATATGTTCTTTTGTTTGTAATAACTGTCAGCTGCCTTTAGTCTTAATGTTACTGACTGAGCTTTAATCTGTGTATTCCTTTGAGGCAAAAAATGCTATAGGTGTCAATTTGGTAGCTGGGGGATTCAATTAGCCCCTTTGATGTGGCATTCGAGGTTCTTCTGGATTTGTCCTCATTTGTGGATTAGGCCTTTGATATTTAATTTGTGCCTTGATCCTTTCAAGCTTTGATTATATCTTTAATCCTCTGATTATGCTCTGATCCTCTGTCTCTGATACTGATATTCTTTAATCACCTGATATTCATTAGGTTTGTTGTTTGCAGGTGCCCAGATGGTCTACACAGGTGGAGGTTTTTTTTAATGAATCGATGATCATGACTCATCGATCCAAACTTGAGAAATCAAACCCCCTTAGATCCTGTCTGACCTGTACTTAAGGCCACGAGGATCGTCATCCTTGGCCTATGATACTGTAACTGGCTGCAAGAGGGTTTTACCCTTTAATTTATAAAACCTGCATAAAACAAAAAATATTTATTTAAATCATGCGGAAATAGGTTTAAAACTACTTAGGAGGGTTCATGAAGGTGGTCTGGAGCTGTGAGAACAGATGAATGCAGTAGTAGAAGGGAGAAACCCTTGGCGCAAGTGAAGCAGGGTTTTGAATTTTGAATTTGGCACGGAATGAAGAAGAGTGGTTTTGCAAAACCATTGGTAGTTATCGTGCAGAAAAATGGGGGAAAGTTGTTTTGGGTCAATGGAACGTGATTCCATTCATCAATCGACACGTGGAAATGAAAACCACTTTTATCATGCGGAAGTAGCGCACTGGGAAAGAGGGGTGAAAATCGCGTGATATTGATCGTCGACCATTGGATTGGAGACTCCAGATCCAACGGTGTGGTTTGAGCGTGATGGGTGAAGAGCTGCGGGGGCGGAAAGGTAGGTAGGGTCCACAATGACATATGCAAATGTGTCGCAGAGTGGGTTCAATGGTGAGATTGGGTTAAGTCCTGATCGTTGGATCATCAGATCGAACATTTAGGATTTAAAAGAAGGAGCAGATATATGAACAGAGGAAAAGGTAAGGCATGCATAAGGGCGAAAGGATGAGTGCCCGACGAACGTTGATTTGCAGAGATCAACGGTCCAAATCTGTTAAAAAACATAAAGTCGGAAATGGAAAAATAGAATGAAAAAAAAGGGGTTTTGGCACGGAGGTTTGAAACTTTAAGCGCACAATTGCGGGGATTCGGCCACATGAGAAAAAGGGCTGAAGGTTTATAAGCTCCCAGGGGCTTAATAATTTCAGAAGTGCAAATGGTTGTTTTTAGGCCAAAAACAGAGATTTTAAGGCCAAAATAGGGTCCCGATATATGAGATAAGGATTTTTAAACCAAATGAAAGGGAGATATAAGGTTTAAAGAGGGTTTTGGAAGGGTTAAAGAGTCAAATGAAGGTTTTATTGATAAAATGGAGAATCAAATGGAGAAGTGTAATGAGGGAAAATGGAGCTGCTCAAGCAATATTTCTCTTAGTAAACAATAGGTTCTTTAGGGCTAATAGTGAAACAACAGCGAAGATTGACTGAAAGGGTAATAATCACCATAAAACTTCAAAAGATGATAAGTTTTCAAAGGGAACTATCTCTTGAAGGTTTAAAAGACAAGCTTAGCCACCATTGAGTATGAAAGAATTTATAGGTGGCTAACATTGGCTCCACTTGGGGAGGACAGCGGGTTCTTTAGGTGTCCAGAACCTCAGCTATTGATCTTTGGCTTTTCAGTAAACTAGTGCCTTCATCCATTGGGTAGCAACTTTCTTTTCCTTTAGCTGATCTTTCCTTGATTTGATAATCTCTGCAGCAATATGAAACAATGGAATTCTATCAAAACAACATCTCTACCTACCCATTCCTAATGATCCTAACATTTTTTCTTCTTTCAAAGTGCCTTTGGACTAGCAAACTCTCTTCATCAACATTTTATTCTTTTGAAAAACAGGAAACTAATTTATTTCTACTCTTATTTCACCATGAACTCAGTTTAAACATTTGAGTTCATAAATTTTCTACCTAACTACTATCTGTCAGGATTAGATTATTTGACATACCTTTATTCTCTAATTTCTAAAGCAGGAAATTTAAAAGCAGCCAAGCCAGGATTAAGCAATTTGACTTGCTGCAGATCTATGGCATAAAAACAAGCTGCACATAGAATTTTATTTTTGCAGAAAAATTTAAAACAAAATAGTGAAGGCTTAAGATTTGAAAATTTAAAAACATCCTTCATTATTTCTTCAGCTCTGGTTTTAGTCTTGTTTGAGCTGCTTCCTCTTTCTTTTCTGGTTCAAGTTTTGAGCTTTTTAGAACCAGTTCTTTATCAATCTCATAGGTTTAAGATCTGATCTTGTTTGAACCTTTGTTTTTCTATCCTAATCTACCTTACTGATAAGCCAAGATTGAGTTGTTTGGAAAATCTGTTTCACTAACCTATTAGCAGTAAACTGAAAACTAATTAGTCATGATTAGACTGTATGACTAAACTAGCACTGTGTTTTTAGTAGTGGCATTTGAGCTTGCACACTTTTAGACTTTGTCTCTCTTTTTTGGTATGGGGCTGTACCTTTCTTGTTTTGTCTGCCCTCTTTTCTTCTTCTATTGTTTTTGTATTTTTATTTTCATAACTTTGAATGCAATGTTCAAACAATGATATTTACAATGGAAAGTAAAAAAGCTTTGAAACTCATGACTCTTGACAGAAGTAATGCTTGAGCATCCTGCCATTGACAGGACCTCCATATAAATCTTCTCCATTCAACTCTTTCAGGAAAAATGCATTGTGACCCCTCTCAGCATGAATAATGTAGGGTCCTTTCCACAGATTTTCAAACTTGCCATGTTTTCCTTTTTCTTCCCTTCTTGAATCCCATTTAAGAACAACATTTCCAACTTGGAAATTATTTTCCTTAGTCTTCTTTTCAAATAGTTTCTTGATATTTTCTTGGACTAGTTATGTTCTTTCATAGACTTCTTCTCTGGACTGTTGTAAATGAATTGTTTCGTCGATTCTTCTTTGCATATCATTTTCCTCAATTTGCACTTCTTGAAGATGTTTCATGACTGGAACTCCCAATGAGGTTGGGAAGACTGCATCCATGCCATAGACCAAATTATAGGGGGACATGTTTATTTACTTCTTTGTAGTTAATCTATCAGCCCACAAGGCATGAACTAGCTTACTGTGTCATGATTTCTGATTTTGTTCCAACAGCTTTTTGATGATATTGATGAGGCTCTTATTGGAGGATTCATCTAATCCATTTCCTTGGGCAGTAGAATGGCCTAAGGTGATGTGGAATTTGCAACAAAAATCAACCATTCTTTTGGACTTGAAGGCAACAGCATTATCTGTGATGATTTTTTTAGGACAACTAAATCTGGATAAGATGTTAGTTTCCAGGAACTTGATAATGACAGAGTCAGTAGAATTCCTAGATGGTATGGCTTCTATCCATTTGGTAAAATAATCAGTGGCAATGAGGATCCACCTATGTTGGGCTGATGAATATGGGTGAATTTCCCCAATGAAGTCCAAGCCCCATTGTTGGAAGGGTTCCTCAACACTGATAGGATGCAAAGGTCAGGGAAGGAGTTTTCTTTTGCTATAAAAAATTTGACACTTATGGCAAGACATGACTAACATTTGAGTATCTAGGAAAAGGGAGGGCCAATAGTAACCAGATATGAGGATTTTATTTGCTGTGGTCTTCTAGTAGAGGTGTCCTCCACATTCTCCTTCATGCATCTCATGCATGATTTTTCCTGCATCATCCTCAAGTAAAAATTTAAGCAAAATTCCAACAGCATTTTTCCAATATAATACCCCATCTAATATGCAATAATTCAAAGCCTTCTGTTTCAAAAATCTAGCTTTAGTTTTAGACAAAGAAGGAGGGGTATTTAAGTATAAAAGTACATAAATGATATCTACATACCAAGGTGAATTCAGAAATGTTTCTTCAATTAAGGGAGCAGTGAATTCTTCTATTTCTTCCAACACATTAACCATATTCATATCTAGTGCTTGGAAGTTTGACTCAACCATGAGTTTAGCTAATCCCTGCCCTTTAATTACTTTCGTGGGCATGATTTCTAAGTCATATTCAAGAATAGTAGCAATCCATTTTCCCCTTTTACCATCAAGGTCTTGACTTAGAATATCCTTGACAACAGTATGTGGGACAAAAGCAATGATGTGAGAGTGTAAAATGTAGACTCTAAAGTCTTTCAATGCTTTCACCAATGCTAAGGCTTGTTTCTCCATGATGTTATATTTGAGAGGAGCATCTCTTAAGGCCCTACTAAAAAACGATATTGTTTGTTCTTGCCCCAAGTCATTGTTTTGAAGTAATACTGCAACTATTGTATGTTCAGATGCAAAAGAAAAGATATAAAAATCTTTGGTAAAATCTGGACTAATCAAGACTGGTGTCTGAGTAAGAGCTTGTTTAACCAGTTCAAATGATTGTTTGGCTTGTGTTGTTCATTTAACACCTACCTCTTTCTTAAGCATGTTTGTAATGTTTCTTAATAGCTCAGCAAGGTTGGGGATAAACCTCCTCAAAAAATTAATCTTTCCAATGAAAGATTGTAATTCTTTGAGGGTTCTTGGATGGCTGATTTTCAATATGCCATCAATCCTTTTAGGGTCTACTCTGATTCCCTCTTTTGAAATTATGTGACCAAGAAGCTTGCCTTCTTGGAGACCAAAGAGTGTCTTCTTGGGGTTCAAAGATAAGCCGAATTTCCTACATTTCTCAAAAACTTTTCTTAAGTGAATCAAATGTTCTTCATCAGTTTTTGAGAAAAAAATTATGTCATCAAGGTAAATGATTATAAAATAGCCAATGTCTTCTAAGAAGGCTATGTCCATGGCCCTTTGGAAGGTGGCCCTTGCATTCATCAAACCAAATGGCATTTTGACATACATAAAGGTGCCCCAAGGTGTAGTAAAAGCAGTTTTGTGTTGATCACTTGAGAGCACTAACACCTGATTGTAACCTGAGAACCCATCCAACAGTGATATTATTTTCGACCCAACTACCCTTTTAAGTATATGTTCCATATTGGGCAAGGGGTAGTTGTCTTTTAGGGAGGCTCTATTTAGATTTCTAAAGTCAATGCGGAGCCTGATTTCCCTTGTCTTCTTCCTAACAGAAACTAGGTTTGACACCCATTCTGAATATCTAAGGGATACTATAATCCCAGCATCATACATCTTTTCAATTTATTTCTTAACTAAAGGCAATAAAATAGGGTTTATCCTTCTTAGTTTTTGTTTGAAAGGTTTTTGATTTTCCTTAAGAGGAATTTTGTGTTGGATGATGCTAGTGTCATAAGATTTCAGATCTTTGTATCCCCAAGAAAACACATCTCTAAATTCTTTGAACAACTCTATGTATTGTTATTTTATATGAGCTGGGAGAGTGCTGGACAATTTGATCATTTTGGGTTCTGTTAGGCTGCCTATGTTATGTTCTTCTACATCTGTTTCAATAGGCTCCATTCTTGGTTCTTTGGCTACATCATTAAAGTCAAAAAGGTGTTCTAAAGGTGTGAGACCTCTTGGAATTGTATCATTCTTGCATTTTAAAACTTCCAAGTCTTTCTGGTCTGCGTTGTCAATTAATTCTTCTTCAAAAAGATTTTCACAGTTATTTATATCAGCAGAATATGTCATTTATGTTTCTAGGATTTGTTCCTTATCCAAACAGTTTTCTTCATGGCTAGTTTCTAATGCTGGTATGGAAAAATCATTTTCTGATTTTAGGAAGTCATCTATGTGTTTGTCAGTGTCAAACACTTACCAGTGGTCCTCATTGTTAGGTATTTCAGGCCTGTTTTTGACCTTTATGTTAAGATGTTCCTTTATCTGAGGTACTTGGCAATTGCTAGCAGTGAAGGCAAGTTCATTTGCTAGATGATTTTGGGCTCTTGGTATGAAAATGAGCTCATATTTTTCAAACTTCTTTAGGAGATCAAGGGCAGCATTTCAATAGTCTCTAAGTCTTGGGTTTTTGACTGAATATTCTCCTTTGACTTGTCTAATGATGAGTTCAAAATCTCCTAGGACTGATATTTTCTGGGCTTCTAGTTTTTTAAGCAACTGCAAGCCAAGGAGCAGGGCTTCATATTCAACAATGTTGTTGGTGCATGAAAAGTCTAATTTATATGAATAACCCTAATTTTTATTGTGAATCCATACACCTACCCTTGCACTTGTTTTATTACAAGACCCATCAAAGTTTATTATCCAAAGTATTTCTGTCTCATTTTCATTTTCTTGCTGCTGAGAATTGCTGAGGTTTTGTATATGAGTTGAGGGAAATTTTGACTTATCTGGTAAATTGATTTCTTCCTTATTTTCCTTTTCTTGTTGAGTGATCTCATATTCATTGTACAAGATGAAGGAATCTAAGCTTGATTGAATGGAGTATATTGGAGAGTTGTTTGGTTTATCGATGTTGCTCATCATGTGTTTCATGTGGGATTCTCTGTATAATCTTCTATTCTGGCTGAAAACTGGGATGGTGGCATAGGACATGTCCATTTGAAGCTCCCTTGAAGTTTGGCTCCCCATGATCTTGATAAAAGCATGCCATATTTTGGGGGAATGTCAGCAACTACTATGTCCATTACTAGACTCTTAGCAGGGATTTGAGATAAGTTAACACATAAATCTTTGATTAAACCCAAGAATTTGACTCTGCTTGAATCAAATGAAAACAAATCCTTGTATGGTTTAGTAATTTCTAAGCCTAAGCTTTCCATTACTACTTTGGGCATGAGGTTATGTGAAGCTCCAGAGTCTAACATGGCATTGTGTAATATTCTATCATGTATATTTATACTAATATAGAAGGGAGGGACAACCCCTTCTTGATATTTTCCTTCAACTTCAGGACCAAAAAACAACTCTGGTTTGTCATCTGTCAAGTTTAAATATCACTTCCTAAATTTAAAGCTTTTAAAACTTGGTTTTTGTACACTTCCTGGGTTACTAGTTCAGCTAGGGGTATAGTAATTTTTATTTTTGCAATCTCTCCCTCAAGGCTGAAAGGAACTATTGTTTTTGTCATTTTACATCTATTTTTACAATTAAATTCCTTTCAAAAATTCTGATCTGTTGAACATTGTTTGGACTGTTATTAGGGACAGTTTTGCTAGTGCCACTAGCTGAGGTGCTAGGGCAACTTTGTTCAACATTTGGCTGGCTTCTTTTCTCTTTGTTTAAATCTGTGTTCTTAGCTAAAATGTTGGTCTTCTCTGCTGCTTTCTTAGGCTGATTTTCTGTATTTTTCCTAACAATAAAGCTAGTGTTTTTGTCATTTGAATTATCTAGGTTCTGTTTGCTTCTTAGATCATATTGTTTGTGTACCTCCATCATTGCATTCTCGAACCCCAATCTATAATTTTCAGAATCCTCATAAGTGTTTTCATTTGGTTCTGAGGAGAAGAAACCTTGTTCTTCTTCAGTGAGGAAAAAATCATCCCCATTGTCTGATCCAATCAAGTTTATATGGTTTTCTCCCAACCTTTCAATCTCCCTTTCTTCCTCTTGATCTACATAGTTTTGTTGGAAGGGAGGCCTAATTTGTTGGTCATTATCTCTTTGCCTGTCTTGATTGTTTTCTCTTCTAAAATTCTGGTTCCTATTTCTATTTTGGGGGTTGTTTTGAGGTTCTCTTGGTGGCACTCTATCATTTAAATTTATCTTTTCAAGCATTCTCTCCATCACTTTTACTAGGTTGTCAATTTTGGTGTCAAAAGATGAGGGTAAGGGTGCAGTGTCATATTTATAGGTTACCCTCTTTTCTGATCTTACCCTTGCTCTTTTCTCAATTAAATTTTCCTCTACACTCACAGCTCCCTTCTGCATGTCTTCTAGAGTTAAGTAATCTCTCTCCCTTAGTTGATAGGCCATTTCAGCATCAAAGCCTTCGGGATATTTTACTAAGGCCAGACCTTGGGGAGGTTTCATGTGAGGTGGAAGAGCATTGTAAACACTGTTAAACCTAGTGGAGTAGTCATGAACACTCTCCCCTTGATTTCTTTTAATATTGTTATACTCTATTAATATTTGGAGAGGGTTCTTTTTGATTTCCCATTTGTTTATGAATGCTTGATGTAAAGAAGGGAGATCATTGATGATGTTAGGAGTTAAGTTTTTAAACCACTTTTTCACTTCTCCTCCTAAACTTTAGGCAAAGATTCTCATCTTTATGGTCTCATCTTCTATTTCCATGTAATCAAATGCATCTTCCATCCTATCTACATGTTGTTGAGTTGTGGTAGATTCTTTTCCAGTGAAATGGGGAATTTTAGATTGATAGACATTTGGTAAGGGAACCATAGGTTGTGGTAACACTAATGGGGCATACCATGCTTCCATGGCTGGAAGGAAAGGCAGATTTACAAGGGGTGGATTGACAAGAGGGAAAGTGGGCTAGAATGGAGTGTTTTGGATAGTGGTGGTATGGATTGGAGTGGAAGAAACACTTGGGCCAACAAAATGGTTTTGAGCAGATTTGTTACAAAAGAGGCTAAAGTTGTGAAGAAGCTGGGAATCAAGAGGAGTAGAAGGTGAGGCTTCTATACTAAAGCTCTGTTGCAAACCTGCAGTTTCAAGATCAGCTTGGTTTAAATCACTTTGAGATCTGGTTCTGAATATGTTCTTTGTATGATGTAAGTCAAAGTGTAAATCCTCTAAGACAGCAAGGTTTTCAGGGACAGATTTTGTTCTTAAAAGGCTCCTATCAGCAGCTGATTTTCCAAACTTAGAAGTCTTCCACAAAATCTTATCTGGATTGTCAACTATTGTAGGAGGATTATGGTCTGGATGAGATCTAGTGTTGATCCTATGTGAATCCAAACTATTTTTTTCAAAAATGAGAGAGGCTGAAGTTTTTTAGGGATTGTTTTGAAAGTTTTGCCTCTCACAATGTCTATTCTGGTATGGGACTAGGCTTCTAAACTTCCTCAAGGTTGTTTAACACAGTCCTAAAGAGATCTGGAGACCTATATGAGTAATAAGGCTACTAGGGCCAATGGAGTCGCCAGGTGGAAACCTTTTAGCTTTTGTGAAGGTAAAATGTTTTATGGTTCCACCACCATGTTTATTATGAAGCCAATCTGAAATATTTTTGGATTTTGTATATTTCTATGGTTATGAGAATGTCCTATGTCAATTCAAGAAGAGGTTTATGACAAACTCATCAATTGATATGGGATATCAAAGGGAAAATCTAACTTGGCCACAGGATCCTTTATTTTTTGTGAATGAGATGGACATCAATGATTTGAAAAGAGAGTTTGAATTCTCAACAAAGGGAACTTAAAAAAATAACTTGAACATAAAGAGGCATTTGATAGATAGGGATAACCATGAATGTTGAGAATGCAACAAGATGATGGAGCTTAGTGAGATGAAGTCGCCTTCACTAAGTGGGCCCGCGGGCTATTTTTGGCACAAAGTCTATTTTTAGACTATGTCTATTTTTAGACATATGGATCATGGTCTATGAGTTGCAGGATGCTATTTGTGGATGGTCAATGGGGTTGGAGAAACATATGGACCTCTATTTTTAGACATATCAAGGAAGTCTATTTTCCTACACGCGCCCAAATAGACTGCCGAATATTATTAGCTCTTAATAATACTGACTTTAAACATTATCTTATCCCCGCAACACTTCGCCCGAGCTACAGATGTGGGTGGCACAACAGCTGACAAAAGGAATTACGCTATTCCTATGGTTTAGTTGAGCTATTGCATGGTTGACTTCAGTTAGAACTCATGTGGCAGAGTTTGGTGGAGTTGATGAGACAGTTGATGGAGTTGTGTTCGGTTTAACTTAGTTGAACTAGTTGTATTTAGTCTAACTGATAAATACAATAGTGATGAGTGGTGTGAATTAATTATTAATTAATTCACTAATTATTAAATCATAAATCAAATAAATAATACATCAGTTAACTACAGTGCATGGACAGTTCAGTGGAGACCAGTGTTAGAGGTGGGTGAAAGGGCGAGTCTACTATCAGTTGTGACTATAGCTGTGCAAGAGATTTGCACACACATTGATTGAGATTGCCAATGAGGATTGTGTAGTACAAGCCAAGGGGATTCGAACTTGGATCTCACTCATTCTCATCTTGGATTGCGTAGTAGAGGCAGGCAAACAGTGGAGGAGATTTGAACTTGTGACTTGTTCAGATCTGAGCTAGTTTGTGTGTAACAATTGGAGATAGTGCTGAGAGCTTGTGAGGAGTTTGTGCTATGTATTGTTACATGTTCTCTATCATTATAATATACAAATAGTTGGGGGTTTTCAGCTGTTTTCTTTCCCCATTACATACTGTGTTTATATGTGTGATTGATTAATGTTTCTATGTGCGCATGCGACTGCTTTTAATTCCGCAAATTGATGATCAATGGTAGAAGAGGTTATGTATTATGAATGAAGCTCAAATAGTGTGTGATCAAGATAATCTCGGTGAATAATTCATCTATTATTCAGAAATTTCTACATGGTATCAGAGCAAAGTTGATCATCGGATCTATTACAGTGATTACATTTTATTTCTTTAGGCAGAGTCTGTAAGCAGGCCAAGTAGCCTCTGGATTCATCCTTTCTTTGAAAGGTGAGATATCCAGTAAATGCCCTTACAGTCGATCTCTGTACGAGAAATACTTTGTTCTCACAATTTCTGATCAGAAGCAGTTGAGTTTTGAGCTGGTGGAATTTGAATTTGCAGCATTGTTTTCTTGGTGTCAAAGGCAAAGATGTCTTTCAATGGATTGTGATTGGAGTATGCCCTTGATGGCAGCTCAAATTATATTGCATGGAAGGACAGGATGGACGCAGTGTTAGATGAAAATGGGTTGAAGGAGTTCATAGATGCTGAAGTCCCAAAGCCTGCTTCTAGCGATGCTGCCGCATTGGACACATGGCAAAATAAAACAACAAAATGTCGAAGGATTCTATTGGAGGGCGTGAAGGATCACATAGTGTCCAGCCTGCATGGTAAGGCTTCTCCATTTTTGATGTGGAAAGCCTTGACAGATTTATTCCAAAGCAAGAGCAACCAGAGGAAGTTGGCGCTCAAGGATAAACTCAGGAAAATTACGATGGAGAAAGGAGACAGTATGCCCAATTACCTCACGAGGTTCGTCCAATGCAGGGATGAGCTGGGAAGTGTGGGGGTGACTGTAGATGATGAGGACTTGGTGAGCTTGGCTCTCCTTGGTCTTCCGAAGATTTGGCATTCCTATCATGACTCTATCAATGGTCGGGAGAAATTTCCAGGATGGGAGAGACTGTGGTCTGATCTTTTGCAAGAGGAGATAAGGCGGAATACTAGGGACGGATCTTCATCAAAGGCATCTGATGAAGAAAATTTCACTTTGGCTGCCAAAGTAAAGAAGGGGAAGAACAAGAAAGCTTCTCAGTCCGGTGCGAATGTTAAGAAGCAGGACATGTCCAAGGTGAAGTGCTTTAACTGTCACCAACACGGACATTATGCCACAAATTGTCCGCAGAAGAAGAAAAATAAGCAGGCTGCTGGATCTGCAGTGGGAGAGGCATTAGCCTCGCAGTTTGAGCTGGATTTTTCATTGATCGCATGCTTGGTATCAAGTGTGATGGGATCAGTGTGGTTCCTGGACAGTGGTGTGTCTTTTCACATGAAAGGAGATCGAGATTTGTTTTCTAATCTAGATGAGAAAGATCTTAGAGTGCACATCGAGATGGGTGATGATGGTAGATACAGTGCGACCAGTATCGGTACCATTTCCTTTGAGAGGGAGTCTGGTAAACCCTTCGTATTAAAGGATGTGATGCATGTTCCAGGATTGAAGAATAATCTTATCTCTGTGGTGATGTTAGAAGACAAGGGATATGATGTTGTCTTCAGCGAGGGAAAGGCTTTCCCCGCACAAGAAGACAATCGGAAAACCCGGAGGATAAAGGGGTTCGAGGTTCGAGTCAAGAACCTTATCAATTACAGTAGATGGTCAGCAAAGAATGGCATGCAAGGCAAGGAGTGGTGAGTTTTGATGATGGCGAGTTGTGGCACCGAGATCGGACACCTTCACCATGGAGCTTTGAAGATACCGTAGGCATTTCTATTGGGCTTCCCAAAGGTACACTTGCGCAGTCAGATCAGTGCAAGGGATGTACTTTTGAAAAATTTGTGAAAGCCATCTTTCACGAGAAGGATAGTCACGCCACGATGATCCTTGAGAGAATTCACAAGAATGTGTGTGGACCTTTCTCAGTAGCTTCGACAGCAAAGCATAGGTACTATGTGATGTTTGTTGATGATTTTTCTCGTAAGTGCTGGATCTTCTTCATGCAGAAGAAGAGCGATTATACTCTCAAAGTTTTAGTTCAAGGTAATCGGTTGAGAAGGAATCGGTGGAAGAAGGGTGATGACTCTTAGGAGTGAAAATGGTGGTGAATTCATCTATGGTGGCGACTTCAAGGACTTTTATGTGGCCGTTGTACAGAACTTTTCAAGAGAGGAGCTCATCGCACCCCATAACCCACAGCAGAACGGGGTGGCTGAGCGGAAGAACAGAACGATCGTGGGTGTTGCACGGGCGATGTTGCATGATCAGGGCCTACCCCTTCACTTGTGGGCTGAGGCATGCAATGCAGCAGTATATGTGCAGAACCGTTGTCCTCAAAAGATTCTTGGCATGAGTACACCGGAGGAGGCATTTTCTGGTAAGAGGCCTGATATTTCCCATTTGAGGATTTTTGGTTCACCTGTTTACATTCATGTGACGAAGGATGCCAGGAAGAAGCTGGAGCCGACCGCAGAGGTTGGGATATTTTTGGGATACACTGATACGCCCCACAACTATCGTGTGTATTTTCCAGATAGTTGCAAGATTGTTGTGCGATGGGATATCAAATTTCAGGAGGAGAAAGCCATGAAGTGTTCGCTTGAGAGGGAGCCACACTTGCATGTAGAGGAGGAGCTATTAGTTCCTAAGGATGAACTTTAGGATGTGGATCAGCCATAAGAGGAAGTTCATAGAGTGGAAGAGACCACTCATGCCGCGCCAACCATCAGAGGGTGCAAGCGCACTACAGAAGCTGAGAGACTGTCTCGAGATGCAGAGAAGGTTTTAGGACCACGACAAAGATAGCGTTGCATGGGGAGCTGGGCCACGGACGAGACACCGGATACATGGCTCTGATGAGCACGTGCATCGTGACAGAACCATCTTCTTTCCAGGAAGCTGTGGAGGACCCTGCATGGGTAGATTCATGGTGGAAGTGTATGATTCGATTGTCAGAAACAGTGCATGGGAGATTGTCCCAAGGCCAGAAGGGAAATCAATGGTAGGTTCGAGATGGATCTAAAAAGTGAAGCAAGTAGCTGACAGGAGCATCGAGAAGTACAAGGCAAGATTTTTTTCTCGGGGCTTCTCACAGATTGAGGGGATCGACTATGAGGAAACCTTTGCACCTGTCGCAAGGTATTCTTCCATACGGACAATTCTTGCTCTCTCAGCATAGATGGGGTGGCACATTCATCAGATGGATGTGAAGACTGCGTTCCTCAATGCAGTCATTAAGGAGGAGGTGTACATAGAGCAGCCCGAAGGTTTCGAGATCTTCAACAGCGAGTCACATGTGTGCAGGCTCAAAAGAGCATTGTATGGGTTGAAACAAGCACCTCGTGCGCTTGGTACACACGGGATAGACAGTTATTCACCCAGACTTGGATTCTCCAAGAGTGAGGCGGACCTAACCTGTACCGTATTATGGTGGAGGGGAAGGGTAAGTTGCCGATCATCGTACTTTATGGATGATTTGATTCTGACAGGTGATGAGTTGTTGATACTTTCATGCAAGGAGGATCTTGCTAGAGAGTTTGAGATGAAGGACTTGGGCCTCCTTCATTATTTCCTGGGATTGGAAATTAGGTAGCGCAGTGATGGACTATTTGTTTCTCAGGGTAAGTATGCCCGAGAGATACTGGAGAAGTTCAATATGCATGGCTGTAATCCTGTTGATACTCCTCTTCCTGGAGGTTGGTGGAAGGAGGATGCTACTTCAGCGGAGGTAGTGGATGCCATTGTTTATCGACAGTTGGTGGGGTCGCTTATGTATCTGGTCAATACATGACTCGATATATGCTATGCTGTTAACCAGCTTTCACAAGCTATGGTTAAGCCAACCAAGCTCTTTTGGAAGGCAAGCAAGCATGTATTGCGTTATCTTAGAGGCACATCGGGATATGGATTGTGGTATAGACAGGAGGATGAGGTGAAGCTATGTGGCTTCACGGATGCAGATTGGGCAGGGAGCCCAACGGACAGAAAGAGCACATCTAGAGGGATCTTCAATCAAGACGGCTCACAGTGCCAGGTACGCAGGTGCGCAGATCTGGCACCGCCCAAGAAAGGGCCGAGTATATGGCAGCAATCTTCGCTGCATTGCGAGGCTATATGGATGAGGAAGATCCTGGTCGGGTTGTTCGGGTCACACTTGGAGCCTATGGTGATTTATTGTGATAACCAGAGTTGCATTAAACTCTCGTCTAATCCAGTATTTCATGATAGATCCAAACACATCAACATCAGGTACCATCATATCAGAGATTGTGTGCAGCGGAGAATCAAGTTACTTTCATACATTCCCACGGAGGATCAGGATGATGATATCTTGACGACGGCGCTCACCGGGAGAAATTCGAATACCACAGAGGTAGGATAGGGGTTGCAGATAATCCATATCTTGTTGAGAGGGAGTGTTGAAAATGCAACAAGATGATGGAGCTTAGTGAAAAGAATTCGCCTTCACTAAGTGGGCCCGCGGGCTATTTTTGGCGCAAAGTCTATTTTTTGCATCATGTCTATTTTAGACATATGGATCATGGTCTAGGAATCAGAGATGCGTTTAATACTGGTGGATGGTTGGTCAAGTTGGTAAAACATATGGACCTCATTTGTGTACATATCAAGGTATCTATTTAGACTACGCTCTAAAATAGATCACTAAATATTATTAGCTCGATAATATTTGGACTATAAACATTATCTTATCCTCTTACAGCACTTCAGTTCGAGCTACGGATGTGGCACATGCAGCTGACAGAAGGAATTACGCTATTCCTAGGGTTTAGTTGAGTTATTGCATGGTTGAATTCAGTTAGAACTCATGTGGCAGAGTTTGGTGGAGTTGATGAGAGAGTTGATGGAGTTGTGTTCGGTTTAACTTAGTTGAACTAGTTGTATTTAGTCTAACCGATAAATACACTAGTAATGAGTGGTGTGAGTTAATTATTAATTAATTTAATAATTATTAACTCATAAATCAACTAAATAATACATCAATTAACTGCAGTGCATGGACAGTTCAGTGGAGACCAGTGTTAGAGGTGGGTGAAAGGGTGAGTCTACTATCAGTTGTGACCATAGCTGTGCATGAGATTTTCACACACATTGATTGAGATTGCCAATGAGGATTGCGTAGTACAAGCCAAGGATTCAAACTTGGATCTCACTCATTCTCATCTTGAAGGATTGCGTAGTGGTGCAACACTTTTGGAGATTTGAACTTGTGACTTGTTCGTATCTGAGCTAGTTTGTGTGTAACACCGGGAGATAGCCAGAGCTTGTGAGGAGTTTGTGCTTATGTATTGTTACATGTTCTCTATCATTATATATACGTATAGTTGGGGGTTTTAGCCGATGCTTTCCCCATTACATACTGTGTTTATATGTGTGATTGATTAATGTTTCTATGTGCGCATGCGACTGCTTTTAATTCCGCAAATTGATGATCAATGGTAGAAGAGGTTATGTATTATGCATGAAGCTCAAATAGTGTGCGATCAGGATAATCTCGGTGAATAATTCATCCATTATTCAGAAATTTCTACAATGAATTCTACAAACCACACCTTTAAGCAAATAATGACTTCAAGACAACTTTTAAAATGAAATCTAAGATTCAGGAGCACATCCTATTTCCTCAAAGATTTTATTTCAAAGGAGTTAGAAAACATGAAAGATTCACTGATAATTGCAGTCATAGAAGAGGGAACACCTAACACATCTATGATTACAATTATAAAGACCTTTAAAACAACTATTTAAGTAGGAAAAAAGGGCATGATCAAAACATACCTCTTTGGCAAACTATAAACAATGTTACTTCAAAGGGAGACTTCAAAAACAGCTTTCAAGTGGCAGCAGACAAGTAGGGAAAACCATAAATCATGCTGGAACCAAATATTTCAACTATTTGAGAAATAAACAAGCATAAGGGTTCAAGAGAATGATTAAAGACTCTAAAATACCTTAGCAGAAGAAAACATAAAACAGTGAAGGATAAACAGGTCTAAGGTGCTTCCAGGAGTCATTTCTTAGCCTAAACTTTTCATCCTACTGTAGTAAGAATTTATGAAACATAATGAAAACAGGAAAAACAACAGACAGTTCAGAATACATCACCAACAGCCAGGCTCAGGGATCCAGTGATAGAGCCTTCTCATGAACAAGCAAGTCAAAACATCATCAAGCTTCTAAGACTTCAATTTCTTCTTCAACTTCAACAGACTATGAATTATTTCAAAGAGTTTTAGTGTTACAACTAGTGACCAACCAACCAACAACTTCTCATTTTCTTCAGAAGTATTTATAGAAGAAATGAGGAGGTGGAAGAGTTTTAGGGCTTGAATGTCATTAATGCTATGTTAAATGCAAATCCTAGCCTTGAAAACCATGCAAGGCATAACGCAGGAAAGCATTCGATCTACAACTCTGTTTCATTTATTCTATTTTTGCTTTTTAGGCTTAGTGGGCAAAAAGATTGAATTTAAGGCACTTTCTAATATTTGAAAATAACTTTACTGACAGTTTAAAATATGTTCTTTTGTTTGTAATAACTGTCAGCTACCTTTAGTCTTAATGTTACTGACTGAGCTTTAATCTGTGTATTCCTTTGAGGTAAAAAAGGTTGTAGGTGTCAATTTGGTAGCTGGGGGATTCAATTAGCCCCTTTGATGTGGCATTCGAGGTTCTTCTAGATTTGTCTTCATTTATGGATTAGGCCTTTGATATTTAATTTGTGCCTTGATCCTTTCAAGCTTTGATTATATCTTTAAACCTTTGATTATGCTCTGATCCTCTGTCTCTGATATTGATATTCTTTAATCACCTGATGTTCACTGGGTTTGTTGTTTGCAGGTGCGCAGAGGGTTTGCACAGGTGGAGGTTTTTGTTTTAATGAATTGATGATCATGACTCATTGATCCAAACTTGAGAAATCAAACCCCCTTAGATCCCGTCTGACCTGTATCTAAGGCCACGGGGATTGTAATCCTTGGCCTATGATACTGTAACTAGCTGCGGGAGGGTTTTACCCTTTAATTTATAAAACCTACATAAAACAAACAATATTTATTTAAATCCTACAGAAATAGGTTTAAAATTGCTTAGGAGGGTTCATGAAGGTGGTCTAGAGCTGTGAGAACAGATGAATGCAGCAGTAGAAGGGAGAAGCCCTTGGCGAAAGTGAAGCAGGGTTTTGGATTTTTGAATTTGGCATGGAAATGAAGAAGAGTGTTTTCTAAAAGCAACTGGTGGTTATCGCACAGTGAAATGGGGGAAAGCGGTTTCGAGTCAATGGAACACGATTCCATTCATCAATAGACACATACAAAATGAAAACCACTTTTATCGCTGTTGGCGAAAAGTCAGGTCTCGCGGGCAAGACCCAAGTTCAAAGGGTTGTGGCCAACAAGGGGTCCGGTGTAGTCTAGGAACACGCCGGCATTTTCACCCTGCTCTTGGAGAGCAGTGCGTCTCACCCGAGGTGTGCCGCGACCACATGTGCAAGGGGATGAGATCACGGGTAAGGAGTAAACCCGTAACCAAGGAAAGAAAGCGCATCCATTACATATACCAAATTACACATGCAAGATCATTAACTAAGCATTCAGACAGTCGCAACTTAAAATTTTTAAATCAGTGTAAACACATCACAACACACGAACAACATATTAAGACAACAATCCTCCCTTATATTATTCTTCTGGCCAAATACATGATTACATAGCTTTCTCCTCTGATAACTCACAAGTCAGATACAGATGGGTTGAGAACAGAAAGGAAGAACATAGAGAGTAAGAACCCAGAGGAAGAACAACCATAATCCTCCCGCAGCTGCTCTGCACACCCTTCCTCAGGTCTTGATCCTCGCGACGCATCTATCCAACCTTTAACAATGACAACCAATAACCAACCAACCTCTTTCTTCAGTCGGGTGATCGCCTTTTATTCACCCGCTCGTCGTGACTGGTAGATTCTCTGTGTCTTCACTCTGGCTTTTTCTAGCGTCTCTTCTGATGTCTGCGTGTTCTACCTTCTATTTTCTGCTGTATTTCTTTCATCTGCACTTATCTCTGTTCGATCTCGAGTTATCAATTGCTTCCGCACCACCTTGGTAGCTCCGCAACTCCTGGTCGCTGCGGCGCGGTCGCAGTTGCTATGTGCATTTATTCCGCGACTCAAAAAGAGTCAAAGTTCAAAATGTCTTGGCCGACAGTTCAAAACTTAAACAAAAACAAGGGCCCCAACAGGCCCCGACCACAATCCTTTGACTCGTCCGCGAGTCAATCGCAAATGACAGTTTCTACCTCCATACCCCCGCTGACTTCCGCGCCCTGCTCTGCTGTTCCTTCTTCCGCTACCCTTTCCTGCTGTACTCCACCACCTGCTTGTTCAAACAAGGGCCCCAACTCCGGGACCCCGCGGAGTGCTGAATCTCGAAGCTCTGTGAAGTTCGCCACTGCTTGCTGCCATTCCTGCATAAGCAAGTCGGCGTCTTGAGCGACTCGGTTAGCGGCGGCCTCGTCTATGGGCGTCGGGGCAGCCCCGAACAGCGTGGCGAGCTGGGACTCGGCCTTGGCATCTAGTTGGTGCATTGCATCAGCATGGGTGCGAAGGGGCGGCCGCATCTCCCGGAGGACGTGCTTAGCCGCTGCGGATTCGGCCTTAGTCATCTGCATGTGAAGTTCCAGCTCGTCTGACTGGGCGTATAGCTGATCTAGCCTTGCCGGGTCCGTGGTCGCCCGAATTTCGCTGGAGATCTGTTGCAGCTGGGCAGCAATGGGCTGCGTCTTTACAGTTAGCGCGAGTGAGCACTCTTGCAAACTGCGTAGAAGGGTAGAAGCCGCGGTTGTCGTGGAATGGAGAGTTGCTTGTAGATTAACTGCCTGCACCTGTTTGGCAGTTACCTATCCTGAATAGTCAGTAGGTGGATCTGGAAGGGTGGGCCGTGCGGCTAACGCCACTTGTACCTCCTGGTTCTCTCTGCAAATAGTAGTGAAAACTTCCCCGAGCTGGCGAGCCTGTAAAGCTATACTGTCCTCTTCTATGCGAGCAGGGAGTGGGGCATGGTGAGCCCGTACCTCCGGCCATACGCTGGAGAGCGCCTGATTAACAGTGTTGGTCTGCTCCTGGAGGTAGGTCTTCCCCTGCAGCAGCTGATTGCGCTGTTCAGTAAGCGCCGTGATCTGATTCCGCTGCTCGGTGCACCGCCGCTGTAGTTCAGTGTGAATCTGCTTGGCTTTGATGGCCGCTCGCTGAATGAGCAGATACAGCTGTGCTGGACTCAGTTGTTTTGCATTTGTTGTGCTGGGTGCATCCTGCTCAGGCGTCTGTTCCTGCGAAGATTGGCCCATGGCCGCTGCTCTGCCTGAAGTCTCTGGAGGATGGACCGGCGTCTGCTGTTGCACCGAAGTGGCCATATTAGGCTCTGGCCGGTCCTGCTGCGTGGTTTTCTCTGTGGAAGGGGCGGCTGAATCAACCCCAAGTGTGGCTGGCTGGACAGATATAGTGGCAAGTGAATCCCGGGATGTGGCCACGGGGTCAACAGGTGGTACCATGGCTGCAGTACTGGAGGTGACCTCCGCCCCGTGGTCACCGCCGAAGAGTTCCCGGATCAAAGAATCGGACACAGTGGCTGATGAAGTGGACAGATTGGGGGAGGTGGCATGTGGTCGGCTGGTGGAGGGGGCGGTGGATGGAGTGAACGAGGTGGGAGGGAGATGAATGTTGAGGAAATCTGCTGGATCAATCAGCGGTTCCTCCGGAATCAGAGTTGCTGTGGGCGGCGTGACTGGTGGATCATCCTCCGTAAGGTCTACCACGGGATCTGTGGCCGTAGTGCGGGCCTTCTTGGATGGAGGTGGGCCGGTGGAAGCGGGTTCGGGGCCCGGTTCACCCATTGTCGTGATGATGGGGGTGGCAGAAGTGAACGGGTTAGTGGGAATGGGGGAAGTGAGGGGGGTGGTGTTGGAGAGACCAAGGGACCGATTAATACGAAATTCATTAAAAGAAGGAAATATAGGGGAGCCACTGGAAACAACCTGGGTTACCATGTTGAGTCTCCGGGCCTGGTCGTTGAAATGCTCGACGATGGGGACCAGCGATTCGGGCAAGTCCGCTGTGGTCCCCGCTGCCTCTGGGGTTGTCTCCACCGCAACTTGGGAAGATCCCCCGGCACTGGTCGCGGCAGGCTGCTGTGCAGCCCGCATCCCATCAAAATTGTAGCGGAGGACTCCGTCGCTAACGTGCTGGACAACCCCCGGCCATGTAGAAACCTCTCTGTGGAAGACATTATCATTCAGCTGGAAACGCAAGGGCACCATATGAAACGTATGGTGCGGTACACAAGTCGGCCGGATGAAAGTGTGGTTATGGCTGACGCCAAACCACACCTGTTCACTGTATTCATCCAACAGGTTTCGGGGTACCCGTTGCTGGGAAGCGACCACATCGGTCATCATCCCATACCATTATTGGAACGCCTCTGCGTTCACCTGCCTGCTGCTGGGGGCCGTGGACACCTGCCAGGGGGAATATCTCATCGTGAGCGGTTGGCTCACGGTGAGCTCCGTCGGTGTCCGTATCGGGGGAAGATGCCACTTACACATGGCAAACGCTAAGAGCAAGTACCCATAGATGAAACTGGTAGTCCGCCTGTAATTGTCTTCGCAAGCTGCGAAGAGTTCCTTCAACACAAACGCGCTCCAATTCAACCTGGCCCCCTGGACGCAGTGCTCTGCAATGGAAATTGTGTCCAGAGTGCACTCTCCCTTTGTGTAATGGCGCATGGTCTTGCTAGCGATCAGGTAGCAAGCAAACCGGATTGTTGGCACATTTATCAAATCTATCTTGGCACCTTTGCCGCCCCGGCGAGTGCCATACTTGGTGTAGAGGTCCGCATCAGCCGACTTCCGGGCACGCTTGGAGGCAGTCTGCCCCGCAGAGGAGACATCTGCACCAGTTTGGGATAGCCCTGTAAGCCGACTAATGTCTGCTGCATGTATTAGAATTTCTTCGTTCAACCACAGGGACCCGTTCTGCACCCGACTGAGGAGGAACCGGGTACATTGCAGAACTGGTCCGGTGGTGCCGAAGACGGGAAGACTCCTCAAATTCATCAAAGTTGACTGCTGTAGGCCCCGGAATTCGTCCCGCATTCGACTGTTAGAGCTGTTACCTGGCGCATAATGGTACTCCATGAACGTCTACCAATGGAGATGAGGAAACTCAGCCGGGTCGGACAAATTGGCGTCCATACAGGGTGCATTGTCGTACTTGCCGAACAGTGACTCTACTCGGTGAATTCTGCGATCTAGCGCTGGTTCAGGGACTGAGAGAAGAGCTCTCGGCATCTTGGCGCGTCTCTGATAGACTTGGACAATTCTTCTGTAACTTCCTGCTAGGTGATGAGTGCTCTGGTACTGCGAATGCTCTGGAGTCGCTGAAACTTTCAAACTGAATTGGTCCGTCATCCCTGTGCTGATAGCCTTCATGCAAATTGGGCCATCTGCTGGCACGCGCGGGGTTGATGAGACTCCATAACGGAAATTAATTCTTGCTATCTTTCTTGCCTGCGATAATCGTGCGATCAATCGCAGGCCTGTGTGTAATCTGACAGTTGCTGACGGCGTCATTGGGAGATGGGCGGACCCGACGGCGGAGAGAACTGCGGCTGATGATAAATGATTACGGTATGATTACTGTCCATTAAGGGAATTTATGACCAAATCTGAGCTATCCTACGGACTGACAAAAGGACTGACGGATATGACCTGGACTGACACTGGCACAAGGATGGATCCTTCGTGCATGACACGCTGGACTGGAGCGGTGACATGGTGGACTGGCGCTACGACACGCTGGACTGGCGCTACAACACGCTGGACTGGCCGCCCTGACCATAGTCGGTTGCGGAAATGTTCCCGCAACTAACTGGTTATTTGACTGAGTGCCGACAATTGGAAAAAGACTACCTACATTCATCCCGGTTGCGGGAGAACTATTCAACTACGCTACTCTACGGGTTCTCTCGGTTGCGAGAGTTATTAATGAAAAGTGAGAAGTACCTACTCCTGGTAGGGCTTCAGGCGTGCGCCATTCACCCATCCCGGAAGAACTGTGTCGTCCAGTTGTGCCAACCGAACGGCTCCTGAGTCGTGGATCTCGATGACAAAGTATGGTCCCAGCCAATGCATCTGGAGCTTGCCTGGAAACTTCTGGAACCGGCTGTCGTACAAGAGAACCTTGCCGCCAACTTGGAAAGCTTTTGTTTTGATGTGGCGGTCGTGCCACGCCTTCTGTCAGGCCTTCTCAACCCTCTGGTGGAATTCTGCTAGGAATCGAGCCTCATCCAGCTCATGTAGCTCCTGGAGGCATTCCCTAAGTGACGCCTCTTCTGAGAAGCGGAGGGTCGTTGCGATCAAAAGGCTGGGCACGGTGAACTCGGTGGGAATCACCGCTTCTCGGCCATACACCAACTGGAAAGGCGTCTGGTTGGTCAAACGTTTTACCATGGTCCGGTAAGCCCATAATGTCGCTGGTAGCCGCTCATCCCAATCGTCCCGCTGAGCATTGCAAATTTTAGTCAAGCCCTTCTCGAGAATCTTATTGAAGGCTTCCACCGTACCATTGGCCTGCGGGTGGTATGGGCTACTTTTATGATGCTGAATCATAAATGTGTCTAGTAGCGACTTGACCGTGGCATTAATGAAATGCGTACCCTGATCGCTGGTTAAGCTCCTTAGGCAGCCAAAGCAGCTGATGATGTGTTCAAAGATGAACCGGGCAGCGGTCTCTACCGATCAGTCGCGCACCGCTGCCGCCTCATCCCACCGGGTGAGGTAATCCGTTGCGGTGATGATGTACCGAGCTTTGGAATGGCGGGCGATGGGTGCGATGGGCCCTACAAAATCAACAGCCCACTTCTCAAATGGCCGCAACACATGCACCAGATGTAGCGGAAGCTCGTCCCTGTGCGAAGGCCTTCCCGTCCTCTGACAAATATCGCAACGTTTCACATAGGCCTTACAGTCTGCATGTATTGTCGGCCACCATAGGCCAGCTTTAATCACCTTCCTTGCGGTGGGTTTAGCGCCCACGTGTCCTCCCGCAACACCGCTGTGACACTCCCACATCACTGCTTCCCGCTCGTGGTCAAGAACACACCTACGCAACACCTCATCCGGGCCTAGTTTGTACAACTGCCCTGCGATCAATTGATAATTGGCCGCCCGAACAACCAAGTGGCATTTCTGAAGAGGGGTGTAATCCTCAGGGCACTGTCCTGTGGTCAGATACGTGGCAATGTCAGCCAGGTAATCTGGTACTGCTTCAACTCGGAATAGGTCAGCATCCGGGAGCTGATCGTCCAACGGACCTTCATTCTCTCCCGTCTCCAGCCTGGATAAGTGATCGGGACCAACGTTCAACCTGCCAGGCTTGACAATCACCTCAAACGTGAACTCTTGGAAAAGTAGAAGCCATCGACAGATTCTTCCTTCCAACACCGGCTTATTGACCAGATATTTCAATGCCGAATGGTCCGTGAAAAATGTAAATTTGTCGCCCAGAAGGTAGTGGCGTAACTTCTGAAGAGAGTACACCATCGCCAACGCCTCCTGCTCGGTCGTGGTGTAATTCTTCTCCGCATTCGATAATCGTCGGCTGGCGAAGTATACAGGGTGGTCGACCGTCGTTTCCCCGGGTTGCGCCAACACAGCTCCAAGTGCAATACCGGACGCATCAATATGCACATGGAACTGCTTATCCCAGTCAGGGTGAACAAGTATGGGTGCCGTCGCCAACTTCTCCTTCAATGTGTCGAGTGCCTTCCGGCACTCCGCCGTCCACTCAAATGCTTCTGACTTCTGCAACAGTTTCTCCAAAGGGGCAGTGATTTTGGCATAGTTGCGGATAAACCGCCTGTAGTATCCTGTGTGCCCGAGTAGTGCCCGCAACTGTTTCACCGTCTTGGGGGCCTCCATGTGGACGATGACCGCGACCTTGGCAGGATCAACGCAGACCCCTTGCTTACACACCACGTGACCCAAGAGTGTGCCGAATGGTACTACAAAAATACATTTTTTCAAGTTCAAGGAAATCTGCAGCTGGCGACATCGATCAAACATAACACGCAACAGAGAGGCATGTTTCTTTAGCAGGCTGTAAACAGTCCAGTCGTCCATATAAACTTCCAGGAACTTATGAATGTACTCCCGGAAGGCAGCAATGACAATCCGGGAAAACACAGCTGGTGCGTTCTTCAGACCAAACGGCATAACGTGGTATGCGAATGATCCCCACTCAGTTGTGAATGTTGTCTTCGCCTTGTCTTCCTCGGCGATGCGCACCTGATGGTAGCCCGAAAACCCGTCAGTGAAGGAATAAGCTTCGTTTCCCACGACATGATCTAGAACTTCGTCGCTGAAGGGAGTGGGAAACGGATCATGAATACAAGCATTATTCAAACTCCGATAATCGACGCAGACACGGATTTCTGCTTTGTCCTTCTTGTTCCGGATGACAATGGGACTTACCCACTCAGCTTCTTCTACTGGAAAGATGAGACCCACAGCCAGCATCTTGTCGATCTCCATCTTGACCTTCTCTTTGATACGTGGATTCAACCGGTAGGGTCGGTGCTTCACCGGCCTGGCTCCTGGTTTCAGTGTGATGCGCATTTCGCCCAGATCCCCCTTGATCCCCTTCAGGTCCGCAACTGATGACAGAAATAGATCTTCATACTCCCGGAGGAGGCTGAATATTTCTCTTGTCGTCTCCTCGTCCCAGTAATCTCCCACCGTTGCCAACTTAGGTTTCTCCTCCGTTCCAATGTTCAGCTTCTTTGTCCTTAGGGGCTGCAGATGGACTCCTTCTGTCGTTGGCTCGTCGCGGATGCTGTGCTCGCCTTCCTTTTCGTCAAAGTAAAGATGCCTAAGATCCTC